>WOGL01001058.1:2182-12322 GCA_015342145.1 Leptinotarsa rubiginosa
ATGAAACTTTCGAAAATTATTTTCTTTAATTTCCACTTCATTCCCACGCTCCAGATGGGGTAAAAAACTTGAAGGTGGAGTTCATATTGTTCATTAGGTCGACAGGAATAACGTACATAAATCATACGTAAATGTACATTGTCAACTTTTGATGGTACGGTTTTTTATTTTTTTTTCAATACTACGAATTTATTAATTCAATAAACATAAAAAACTAGAAAATATAATCTTATTTATAGATTTGGTTTTAAAAAAATCGTCAGTATAATCTGAATGATCAACTGTAGGATCTTTAGTCGAGCTACCATCACCCTGTAACGTTCTATACGACTACTCTTGATAAGATTCACTATTGGATTTCAATATTCTTTCTTTCAACTGTATATGTTTCTGAATTGTTTTGTCTATTCTATTTTTCCGAAAATAACCTCAATGGCAAAAATAGTAAGGTTCTTGGAATGTTGTTTAGTTTTGAGGTGTTCAGGAATCTGGAGCAGAACTTTGTGTTTTCCTTCAAAATATAATCATAATTCAAACTAAAGTAATATGAGCCACAGCGAAGTAGTGGGGTTGAACTATTGAGCGCCAATTACAGAGATATAGATATTATCTCAGGATGAACAGAAAACAGATTTTATTCTTGTCAGTGAAACTTTCGAAAAGTTATACTCTAACGAAAGACTGTCAACGATTTTCCGAACCGACAACAAATGACATTTTCTGTATCATGGTATCATAAAAAAATTATTTTAAATTTCGCCATGTCAGATTATGTTAAGATGTAGGTTGTTCCACTTCCGCCATTTTTTAAAGTGGTAAAATATTCGTAGATCTGATAAGTGACAAATCATCAATAGATAGTTGAAAGAACAATAGACTTCAGTTCAATTTTCGAGATTCACCTGATCAAGCGGTTACGACTAATTCAAATTTGTATTCGTATGTTTCTAGAAAGAAGCACAGAAACCCTGGTGTTTTAACCGATTGGCTTCTGTCAAAAACTCTCGACGCGTTTGATGAGATTGACCCAACTTTGTACACATGTTAATAGATGGTGCCAGAAACGAAATCTGTTTCGTCTATATTATTCAGGGATTTAATTTATGGACATCAATGTAGAAAATAGTTTTGATCTAATAGAATTCAACATGTATCAATGTAATGAACATTGAATATTGAAGTGCCTACTTGACATTGTACTTCAGTTGTACTCAGTACCATTCATTGAAATTCATTGAATTTTTTAATTATTTTTTCATCAAGAGTGCCAAAAATAGAGAGTTTTAGACAAAATATTTTGCATGGAGAAGCGGTCCAAGTTTTCGCACCGAAGTTATTCCATACATCTTGATTTCTATATAGGTTAAAACTTTCGTTTTGTTCTGGGAACATTGTAACCTATCAGACATTCCTTGACCTAAGCTATCCAATGCTAGGGACACACATTGAAACAATTGAAAAAACAAAATCGAACTCATCACTGTAAAACTCTTTATTTCTAATTCGAAAGGGGGTTCATTTTTGGGAGATATGCGTTTTTTGGTAAGTAGAAAGGCAAACCATTTTTTAATTATCTTGCTGAATAAAAGCAGTAACATTAATAAAAAGCTATCAACGTTGGTACATGATTGGCTCTACAACTGGACCCAGGCGGCCCAGACGGCGCTGTTTCGACCCGTCCTAGATCTCATCAGTTGTAACGACGAGCCTGAGTAAAAAAGGTGATGACATCTTCTTCTACAAAGACCCTATCTCCAGGAACGACATGCAAAGCCATGTTCTGGCATCGAATCCATATCTCCTTCTTTCACTGATAGGCAAGTAGTTGAAACCACATACCAGACGAATGCATTGCTTAAAGACAACATATATAGGAACGACAGAAGACCCAATCCTCAAATGTCAAAGATAAACAAGGCTCACTAAGGCTGTCCGTGGCATATCTAAGCTTCGCTGGGGGGCAATATTCATCTCTGATATTCGTGTATTGAATTCTCTGTCGTTCCCTTAGATGACATCTTCGTAAGGAAAAATGTCATCACCTTTACTTACTGATACTTATTCTCTTAAAGGGCAGTTGGTCCAGCAAAAAATTAGTGGTTCAGCTTAGCAGCTTTGATGCGATCTATGACAGGTCGAAGCAGATCTGTCCAGCAAAAAATTAGTGGTTCAGCTTAGCAGCTTTGATGCGACCTATGACAGGTCGAAGCAGATCTGTCTGGTGTTAGATCATGAATGCTTTGTTTGAGATTTTCAAAAAAAGTTACCTTGCAGCGAAAGACAGATGAAGCTTGGCTTTGCAAAGGATTTCCTTGGAGAGCCTTGTTAACTTTGATAGTCATGGATAAGTCTTCCGTCATTCCCACATATGACATTTCATTTCTCAATTCACAATTTGATTATTAGTTTTATTGAAGCTCTACATTAATTTCAGTTATAAAAAATTCAGCGACATCAGCTACATACATAATGTTGGAAAAGAACCCTTGAGACCTTTAACTCTTGGAAAGCTAATGGAAGAAATCGCTCATGATCATGGAAAAACAACTGCTGTTATTTCATGTCACCAAAAGACAAAAATAAATTTCAGTGAAGCACTCTATCAGGCCGATCGATTTGCAGCGGGCATGCTGAAAATGGGATTTCAACAAGGTGACATGGTAGGGTTGTGGGCACCAAATATCATAGAGTGGTATATTGCATTCTTAGCTTGTGCCAGGGCTGGTTTCATATCGGTAAGAAAATATTTGATCAATATGCATACAAACCATACATAACCGAACAAACTTATATAAAATCAATCGATCAAATAGTCAAGTTACGAGTATACTTCACTAGCAACCCGAGTAGTCCGGTCAATTTAGACATTCGAAATTACATAAATTCCCACTAAGCTGAAAATCAGTGAGACTGTTTTAAAAATTATTTAAAATGAAATTTGTAAGTTACCCATCTTTCCCCTGTATGGAAAAAAATTTATTCAAAGGTCAAAGGTCGAAAAAATGAGTTTTTCGCGATTTTCAGCAAAACGGTAAGTTTTATCATAAAAATACTCCATACAAAAATTGTAGACCATAAAATTATTTACAAAAAATGTATCAATACTTTTTTCCTACCGTTTTTGAGATATAACGATTCAAAAAGATATAAAAGTTGTAATCGTCATAATATGCACACGTTTCCACGCCACCTATGAGGTGGTGTACTTGGCGCGTTTTTTTAAACGTGATTTCCCCAGTAGACCTATTCCACGGGCAAGTTGTGATCCTGTTTAATTTGAAAGTATTAGAAAATAATGGATATTAGTGTAGTGTAGTGTAGTGGATATTTTTGTAGATAATTTCATTATCTAACATTTTTGTTTGAAGTGTTTTTATGATAAAACTTACCATTTTGCTGAAAATCGCGAAAAACTCATTTTTTTGACCTCTGACCTTGAATAAAAGTTTTTCCATACAGAGGAAAGATGGGGAACTTTCAAATTTTATTTTAAATCGTAATTTAAACAATCTTACTGATTTTCAGCTTGGTGGGAATTTAGGTAGCTTTACTCATATTTTTTGGTCTAATTTGACCTGACTAGAGCCTGCTTTATACGAGTGGCAGAACATAATATGAGTCTGTCAAATTTTTGTCAGTTTTAGTTTGAGTTTGTAAGTTGTAATGACCTATGAAAAATTCACTCAAAGAGTATGTTTACAACTATCAACCTTAGTTTTGGATAGATAAGTACATATCTATCTAAAAACAACACAAAACAAATATGAGACCTTCGTAAAACGGCCGGACCGCTTGAATTTATTTTCTCACGCGATACTTTTATTCTTCATACTGCTCATTGATTCTTCATTTCCTTTATCAACGAATGTTTTTACGTTTCATTTCTAGATTGGAAAATGCAGCATTGAAAATTCCTACCAGAACATTATAAAATTCCTTGAATGACGATAAAAATATTTGTAGAATCACTTTCCAGTTCTCAAATTCCACTTGACGCGATCATTTGAAATTACTATAGGGTCACCATATGAGAGAAAGAATTAGTCTTCTTGTTTTTTTACAGGTAGGCTTGAATCCCTTGTACCAACAAAAAGAAATTGAATACTGCATCAATAAAGTTGGTCTCAAAGGTATCGTTTGCGGCTCGGTATTCAAAAAACAAGACTTTTATAAAATACTAAAATCTGTTTGTCCAGAATTATCAGATAGCGTACCTGGGAATCTTCAGAGCAACAACCTGCCTTCTTTGAGAACTGTCATAATGATATCACCGGATAAAATGAGGTGAACAAATGACAATTATATTATGTTGGATAAGGCATATTGATTCGTTATTTTCAGAGGAACACAGCGATTCACTGATGTTTTGAATATGGCAGATGACGAAAGTATAGGAGTTGTACGAAAGAACCAAAAAAATATTAAAACAGATGATCCTCTCAATATTCAGTTCACTTCAGTAAGTATTCATTGTTTATTGATAGTTTCCAATTGAGGATGTTTTCATTTGGGTTTGGGAGTTCTGTTTGAAATAATTTCATCTGAAAATTTGGTTTTCAACAAATTTAAAAGTTATCGTAAAAATATTTGTGAAAAATGCAAATGAACTCATGAGAAATTTAATGTTTCCCTAAAAAAACTATTTCTATAAAATGTTTTAGCATGATCTATGCGAATATATCATCAAATTCACCAAAAACAAAAATTTATTATTGGAAAACATATTTGTTCACTAGCTGAAATTGATTTTTCATCGAAATGTAGGTTCAAATAAGAATTTCCATACATCATGCTCGAAAAATCATTAGGAAATATTGACTATTTGAAATATAAGATGTTTTTCATTGAATTGAACACAGTCCAATTAAGTTTTCTGTAGATATTCAAAATGCAGCCACGTGTCTCTTTTTGCAGTTTTTTCTCTCCTCCACAAAATATCTCATGAGAACGTCGCAAAACTTCGAGTGAAAACATGATTTTCAAAATTCTACAATTCATTAATTGTCATCAATAAACAATAAATGTTTTTGAAAACATAATTAGTAGCAAAGTTGTAAATTTAAATGATACTACTACATCTGTTAAAATAATACTTGTATTTGTTTAAAATTTATGAAACTGAGTGTTTTTCTAGGTAGAATTATTTAAAATAACTTCGTTAATTTACAACACTCTTAGATTAAAATTGGTTAAAATACTTCAATTATTTTGAAGGCATTATATTTTAATTGCCTATATAGATCATATTTTATAGTCAATTCATATAGGTTTCAGTGATATCGATGTTTATTTTCTACTTTTATATTCTGTAATTCATTCTTTGTAAAATTGTCGAAAATAATGCACCTTTCCTTTTGCTGGTGACGATACATTTATTATTGCAACAAATTTTTTTCTGTAAAATATCTTATTGCTGAAATAATAATAATTTTTATTGAAACATGAAAATTTAAATCCCGTTATTGAAATTCTGCTACATTTTAGTAGTTGCCGCGTGAATTTGGGTAGTTTGAAAAAGTTTTCAAATGATTCAAAAAACGATTTTAAAGAAAAATAACTACAAATAGGAATTTAGGCTTTCACGGCTGACGTCAATATTTTGGTTGGTTTCCGGGTTTTGCCGTGGTCTTCTTTGATTACCATCTCCAAACGTTTCAACTGCAACTGCGGCAGTCATCTTCAGTGGCGTGGTCGAAGTATCCACTGAAACTGAAACTCTCATTTCTGCCATGTTATTTACAATGTTGATTTTTCGCGCACTTTCCGTAATGGCGGGTTCGCGCGTTCTTCCCGCGCGATTTGGGTGACATGGCCAGCGTTTTGGCACCTTTCAGTGCTGTGTGCCAAATCTTTGGTGGATATGTTCTCTCTTCCTTTCTGTTGGAGTTCTCTTGGTGTTTATGTACTTCTATGGCTTCTTGTTGAATAATGATTCGACATTGTGTTCCCCGTCGAAACACAAGATCCGCAATGCACAATGATTATTCGCGATCTTTTGTTTGCAATCATGTTAGGCGTACACATTATCGAACCATCAGTCCACCCTTTCGCAACTGTGTCGTGAGTGTCATACCAAGTTTCGTCCAAATTGAAAATTTGCCGTTGTTCTTGTCTATATTTAGTTATTTGTTCTAAGTATTTGTTACGCAATTCCAATATTCTTCTGCTTTCCATAACTGCTTGACGTTTGTTCATTATTTTAAATCTCAATTTGTAACAGTCGTATATTGTTTTTTTCAATGATTTTATTAGATGAACATCTAAAGATTTTGGTAATCCTGTATCACATTGCGTCTTGCGTTCATAAGGTTTGTTTTTGACTATTTTACGTACAGTTGAGAAAGGAATTTCGGTCGAATCTGATGTTGTTTGTAATGGTTTGTCTCCCTTGAAACCAAACTTGAGATGTAGATTCTTATATACATTGAAACATACTCTCTGTGTTTCAATATTCAAGTGCATCCGAATCTCATTCACTGGTGTATCTTTTTCGCATTGTTCACCATCGCTATTGGAATCACTACACAGGAAAATGTCTGCGTTGTTATCACACTCGTTTTTACTATTAGTACTCGTCCAAGGACGCCACATTTTGAACAGATAACAAACATTTTAAGTAATTATAATTGCACCAATATCGAATTTCAACACTCAAATCGCGATCAGTTCCTGAACTGAACACGAAGGCGATAACTATCCCCGCATTCCCGATTTTTATTCGTCACCGTAACATGACTTCAAATTTAATTTCATGACTCTTCAGCCAATCATAAAACTCGGTTAGTAAAAATTATCCAATACGAATCGCCAAGTCTACAGTCCACGTGGACTAGTTCGCTGCCGGTTCATTTCTATGTATTGGTTTTTTTTGGGCTTTGAGAGTGTCGCCAACTTTAGGAGTACACAATATCGTTTACTTCGATGGGAAGCATTGGTATCCGCTAAGTCGAGCACACGCGAAATTGTTGATTAGGACAGACCGAGAAGTCCGCAGTCGCTGAACATGCACCTTCCGACGGGGAACACAAGATCTGGCACACAGCATTCAGAGGCGCCAAAACGAAGCCATGTCACCAAAATCACGCGAAATATTAGCTCTATAAATGACATGGCAGTAATGAGTGCTTCAGTTTCAGTTTATACGTCAAGAAAAGTATTTCGATTACGCAACTGAAGATAACTGCCGCAGTTGCAGTTGAAACGTTTGGAAACTGTAACCAAAGAAGGCCACGGCAAAATCCGGAAACCAACCAAAACAAAATAACCTCTTTGCGGTAACCATAGTAATATACTGATTTTAAACCCGTTATTTGATTTTCGGTATTACTCTCGATGACTTATGTTATTTTCAGGGTACCACCGGTTTCTCTAAGGCAGCTGTTGTGAGTCATTTCAGCGTAGTCAATAACAGTTTTTATATTGGAAGGAGGAATGAATTTCATAAGAAACGTTATACAATTTGTGTTCCCAATCCACTATTTCACGCTTATGGAACAGTTGTTTCAATAGTGACTGGACTGATGTACACAGGTACCTTGGTTCTTCCGTCCGACGGTTATGATCCAGAAAAGACGTTAAATGCTCTCACAGAGGAAAAGTAAGAAAAGAAAATCATTAGATATTCACAAGTGCTGTTTATCAATACTAGAGTTTTTTTCAATGATCTGTTCGCCTTGATATTTTTTTCCATTCTACTCCAAACTCACAATATTTCATGAAACACTGATATTTGAATAGAAGTCATTTATATGTAGGGTAGGTTGTCTCACATTGAACCAGGTCAATTCCAAAGTCTCGTAGCTCGCTCGTTTTTCAAATAATGCCTTTAATTTTTTGTGTGTAGTTTGTGAATTTATTCAACAACAATTGTACGAATATTAGTTTTTTCAATTCCGTTTGGTTCCAGCGTAAAAAAAGAATTTATGGAAAACTAGATTTGGTTTAATGTGTACATCGAGAGGTATTTTCCACATTGAACCACATTATTAGCCATATTTATTAGACTTAATTATTTGTAATACTATAAAAAGCTGAGTTTTAATATTACATATTTATTATTTGACTATCAATCTGTATGGTTTTACAATGTAATCAGTCTTTATTTGTACTTGAACAACATATTTTTTATCTCAAAATAGCTCTAAATCTTATACAACCTAAAGGCACTTCATGAATCACAAAACATTTTTTATAATAAAAGAAGCATTGGTTCAAGAGGCCTTCAGTCAAATACTTATAATTATAATAATTCTATAAGTGAACTTTTGAAGATTAATAACAAAAGTAAAATATTTAGAGTAATGAAACATAATTAGACTCATAAAAACATAAATGCAATATTTAGACTTCATCAAAACAGAAAGGAAATTTAAAAAACCATAGCTCTTCTAGCCAAAACCAATATTTTTTGTATTAAACAGTAAAAAAGTTATTAAACAGAAAAAACAGTCAGAATTTTCAGCTGATATTGATGAATCTAACGTAAGTTAATAGTTGGAGGCTCGAAAGGCATCCGGAACTTCATAGTTTCTTTGTTAATTAGCCGCATGAATGAAACTCCGTAGTCGGAATTGTTAACTTCAATAATCTTGCCCTCACAATAAACATTCATATTTTTTGCGTCAAAAACTACAAGGACATAGTCATCTTCAACTGGTTTACGGGTTAGTTCCCCAAAATTTCCTCTCACAACCAATATTTCTTCATCATCTTCAGATACTGACACACTTCCAAGTGCTTCCTCAGAAGTAGATTCATCAGTGTCAATCTTTTTACTTTTCGTTTCTTTGGAGCATTTCTTTTCACCTTTTTATCTAATAGCAAGGCGCATTTTACTTTTTTTTACTTTAGTGTTATAATAGACCTTAAAGGGGTCTTTTAACCCGACGTCCAGATGCTGCATCTCGGCAGTGGTGTGAGGATGCAATGTAAGAATAGTGACACCTGAACTTTTTGTCAACTCTAAGGCTTCAATTAACAGATGCGACTCATGATTGTCTAAAATTAGGACTGCTGGGTTCTCTGGGCTAGCAGCAGTATACCTGATATAAATGCTTCATCACTCTTATCATAATCTCCTTGAAATTTTTTTGCGGGAAAACAAACACAGGTGGTAAGGCTTAACCTGAAATACATACTATCGCGCATGTGATTACTAAAGTTTCCTTTTCGCCACTGGTGACCTTTGCAATATTGTGCTTTCCCTTAGGCCCTACCACTGTTTGAGGACGCTGGACTTTCGTTGTGGCTGTTTCGTCCAAATTGTACAAACGGCAACCAGAGCTGAAGGAATGATGACGACCCATTGCTGTCTTCAAATTATCAAAGAATGAATGGACTGTCTTCGTGTTAAAAGCTGTTGCGCGGGATAAACTGCAAGCTTCAGGCTTCTTTATTGAAAGATCAAGGTGACGTTTCCTGAATGACCTAAACCACTCTTTTCCTGCCATTTTATCTCGGTGCCAACTCTCCGGGATTGTTACGTTATTCACATAGGCCATTTGGTACGCTACTTTACGGCAATCTCTTGGGGTCAGACCATGAAATTTCAGAGCGCACTCTCTTTCTTTCTTCTTGTTCACTGGTGTTCACTGCTTTTCTAATACTTTCACCGGATCTATGCAATTGAAGGGCCTTTAGCATATTGGCAGCCGAATGTACACCTCGTTTTCTCACTAATACCTTTTTTCACGCCATTCTTGAACGAAATAAAAACCTTCTTATAATCTTAGTATATTCCTAACCTTTGGGCAGTACACAGTGAACCATGATTCACAGTACACAGTGAACCACAATGTGTACCACACCAATGTGGCTCAATGTGGGACACACCAAAGTTTGGCAACTAACCTCAACATTTTACCAGGAAAATAATCTTGCAGAGTAATCTTGCAGAGAATTATAGTGTATTAAAATGCTGGATTACTACTTAAAACAGAGTAAATATAAAGAAATCAATATCATTTAAACCAAACAAATTAAAAAACAAAGAATTTTGCAGACGAAACTTTCAAAGTCAATTTTCGACAAAATGCTTCTCACACAACCTCTTCGCACGCTCTAAACTAACTAACTAACTAACTAACTAAGTTTAGAGTGTTACTTTGAAAATGTCCAAATAGGACGAAACTGCAGTAACGT
>WOGL01001059.1:0-12320 GCA_015342145.1 Leptinotarsa rubiginosa
ATTTTTCAAATCACATAACGAGGTAAATATATATTTATGCTAGGTCTTAGAACCAATTCTTCCACATAAACCACTACGAAAATAAATAAACATTCTAGCTATAGTTACACCAAGATATAAATAGAACTCAAATGTAATTAAGGAATTATTCTAAAAAAAATCTTGTTTCATTGCTTCTCAAAAAATGTTTTTTGGCATTTTCTTTTGAAAGTGTGAGTTGATGTAGAGAAATCGGGAACATCCAGGAGATTGCCGTGAAGAGATATCTGAGGTAAATGACCTATTATAAATTTGTTTATTGTGTGCAGGAATGTAAATCATATAATATTCAGTCACTAATTCATTCACATTTTTCCATTCAGTACTTTCAATTTCGCGTAGTTTAGATGCAAAATTCGTGAACAATTCGGAATAAATTTTCTTTCTTCAAGTTAGAGCCACAATCCTCTATTAATGCCAGTAAATAAGTCATGCCATGCATGAAATAATGCCAATTTCACGCATATTTTGCATATAGTATGATTTTCAAATCGATTCATTTTTCATACAAAGAATTTTGTAGGTTTTACTGGCTGTGCAATATGTTTTGCACTGTCAAAATTCAATGATCACAGCCTCCTATGATTAATGCTTGCTGACGCTGGTTACGAATTCCATACCATTAAAGTGCGCATAACTCACATTAATAAAAACGCGTCTGCGACTCGTGAAATTTTCAAAATATTCATGAGCTCGAAAAAATTTCCTGAAATGATTTGTCCTCTAGTGGTATTACCAGTGAAAATTATCTTTGCTCATCGAGCAATAATTTTTTATATGATCCCATTTTTCCCAATGGCTCCTAAGCAAGCCTTTAAATACATATTACTGAACAGAAAAACCATTTACACGTTGAATGGGTATGCAGGAGCATACTCATTCAACATTTGAATCAGCAATCTCTTATGTAATAATCATTATCAAGCAATAGTTAAAATGTCTGACCTTTGGTTGATATTTTTTCTTGTTGCCAGGACTTCTCCATACCAAATCAGGCACTTTTTCCAGACCGACTATAGAATTAGGAAGACGTTTTCTTCATCTCCTGAAAGCGCCAACTTTCTGTCATGATTTTTGGAAGTGCACAGAATTTTGGAAAAACCCCATTGTATTTTGTTGTTTTTCATCAATCATTTACTCTTACATATAAATGTTGTTCAGTACATATATGTTATTCACTATTTACCTTATTTTGAAGTTTTCTAAAAAAAAATTGTGATTCTGAATACAAAGAACGAGATGAAAATGAAGAAGAAAAAATGAATAACGTTCTGTGTGACAACAAATTTCTGTTGCCCGCATAAGTTTAATCATTAATAATACCAAAATATATTAACATATTTTAACGAAAGTATGTAAATAACTAATCTCGTATTTGTCAACAATTGCTGACCTACTTGCCGCGGCTAAATGCATCACCAATAGGTGGCGTATTTTTTTCGTATTCTGTAAAACTTTGTTTTAGTGGTCTAGCCTTCAATTTTTCCATAATTTCATCGGTTTGAAGGAAATAATTATTTGTAATAAGTTGTTGATATAGAATTATAGTGGCAATTTATACTGAATTGATTTTCTGAGTCTCATCTGCATATTATTTCATTCCTCACTCAAAAATATATAACCAACAGATTTTATTCCATATGGCATGACAGGTGTGAAGTTTTTATCATTGTTATGGTAGATTTGTTTTTTTAAACAACATGAATGATTTCAAATGATCTGGAATATTTTATTTTTCAGGATCAAATCATAGAAGGCATCCAAATGTATTCTCAACTTCTATTTTTATGTGCCCTAAATGTTCTAGAATTTATCATCATAAAAATACCTTGAGTCGTCATATTCGTCAAGAATGTGGAATAGACCCAGAGTTTTCCTGTCCACTTTGTCCGTATAAAGCAAGGAGGGCTTATATTTTACATAGTCACTTGAAAACTCATCAGTTAGTTTACAATTGAAATGGGACATACCAGTACAATTTCTCAAATTTATTGAATAAAAAAAGTCTTTTCTCTCTACTTCTCGGAATTAACTCTGAGAATAAAGTAAAATTTTACTTCCGATTTTCTTTATCGGAAAAAATTATTTCAGAATTTCTGATCAGAAATCAAAATAAATCTCTCCCAACGTTCCTACATAGTAGGATCTGGTAAATGCCTATCAGAAAACAACTACTACCCCGGCTAATACCACTTTGGGATGTTTCTTCTCCGCTTTTAGGGTTCATGAAATGAAGCTGTTAATCGTTAATAAATCTTTCTCTCAGACGTAGGTTTCATGCACGCAACCGAGCCGCGAAGATGGCAGTCGAGTCTCAAGCACACTGATGTTTGGATTGGGAAGCATCTGCAAGATTATCCTCTGTGAGGTAACTTGAATACATTTCTATCGGATGTAAGCCAATGTCCATCGTGGTATTAGCCAGGAAATTTTGTTTTCATGCAGATATTCACCAGATGGGACTGTATAGAGACATCAGAAGGTAATTTTTGATTAGTCATCTACACTTTCTACTGTTTGAATTTGAAGTGGCAGTAGAAGAAAGTACCTTTTTTAAAAAATATACAGTACTGTATTCAGTGAATGAGAGAAATAATAGTTCTAGTCAAAAACGAAAATGCATATATTGTGTGTGAGCAGTTCTAGTCAAAAATGAAAATGTATATAGTGTGTGTATCATACAGGAGTTTTATCAGAAATTAAAGTAAAAAATGATGTTATCAAAAATGTTTTGAAATGCTTGTTTTTTAAAATGAAATATCATGTATCCTTATATTTTCTGATAGGAAATTACTTTTGAAAAATGTATCATTTACATTAGAAATACCGAAAATGATGTCAAAAACATGATCTTTCCAACTATTTTGAATCTGGAAAACTCAGGTGAAGAGTCTATTTCGTTATGAGAACATTTCAAACTCATATATCAAATAGAATTTTCACCAATTTTTTTTTTCATATTGGGTGAATAAAAAAACTCAAAAATGATTCTTCTCGATGTTTTGAACAAAACAAGCAGTCTTCAGGAGATGAAGAAAACTGAATTTGTCAACTTGGTTGTCATTATTGCAGTCAGTATCGCAGTTCTGGTGATTGAGAAATATGCTTGTTTTTTATTTTTTCTATGCCAGAGGTTCCATTTTCACATTCTATCATATTATCCCACCAATTCAACTTCTCTTGTGTTATTTTTCGAGAGATTCGTCAGTTATACCAAAAATTATACAAAATATATTTCAATATTATTTTAAATTATAATCTATAGGAACAGACCTTTGAGAATATGAAAATAAGAAAATATTTGTATAATGACAGTTTTCCACTAGACCCTTTCTTGATAACATAATATGTTACTGAACCCAAAGAAAGCTTCATGAGAATTATGGAACAACTTTAGAGCTCACATTGTCGACTAGGTGTATTCGGCATCGATAGTACTGAAGACTTTTGGGCTTAGGTTGGCTAGTTGATAGTTTTATATGAAATTTCAACTTGAAATCATTTGATTAGCATACAGTTTTCCCCAGACAAAATGAGGAAAAAATTGTTTTCATACTCTCAATGCTTCTATCTAATTATCTATCTAATTGATGATAAAGAAACTGATCTTAGCCTGTTGCTGGACAATAAGAAGTATTCACAAGAATGTTTCCTGTGTGAAAACTTTCAGACACCTCTATTTATTATAATCTAAAGTCCATTGCAATCCTGCAGTTTGTAGGAAAATAGTTGTTTCTCAAGTAGAAAGCAGATTTTGGCATCCAAAATATTAAGATACGTATCAGTTCAGATTCTTAGCTCTTTTTGATCGACAAAATCTTTGAATACGATAAGTTACTGATGAATAGAACATTTTTCTGTGTGGAAAACACTTGAATCCATCCAGTAATTTATCAGGGTAAACTAAAAAGTTTTTCCTTTCTCCATTACAATTTTAATTTATAAATACTCGTATACTGGGTGTTCCATCCGAAATTCCAAAGTTGGGTTAATTTTCTACGAAACTGGAAATGTTGTTTAACATCTGATATTTCATTTATCTTAAACTCTTAATCACCGCCCAAATTCAGCAGAAAATTACTTTTGTGTGTGATTCCATGTTCCATGTGGAATATTTTTTTCTAATTCTACCCCGAAAATATATGTGTAGTTTTTCATTGTAATTTTTTATTTGGAGTGTATTTTTGCGTTAGAATAAACCTAGATAGAGTAAATTTACGATATTAATATCTATCGTGATATACTCTAACATAATTTTACATTGGAGTTTTATATTCCGCTGTAAGAAGTGCCGTGTTCAAAGTAATATTAAAGAAATCAAGATACGCTTCATTATCTGAAGAGTACTGTAGCCAGTACAATGCAGATTAGTCCTGGGATTAGTTAAGATAAAATCTAGTTCCAAAATACCATTTGCGAATCATAAAAAACGCAGAGATCTGAAGCAGTTTTTTCCGAATTTGTAAAACATATGATACAAGAAATGTGTCTTGTTGTTATGGAAAGACGATTACATATTTTTATCTCATTTTAGGTGTTTGGATCCTTTATCAGAGCAATGGGATGTTGATTCTTGTATTTAATCGGATACCATTTTTTGTAACGAATATATATTTAAATTAAACTGTAGAGAATAAACAATGTTCACTTTTATTTTCGATACAAAATCTACAAGAAGTAGTAGTAAAAATGAAAACTTGAATGAAGGAACTAACTGTTCAATTTGACATTTCTTAACATTGCATTTTTATCTATCTTCCTCATACGTAAGTGAAAGAGAAATGAAAGATCATGAAATAAACAGTCAGTTTTAAAATCTGGAAGAATTTTGTTTTAACATATTTCACAATCCTGAATCATCTAACTCAAAAATACAAACTAATAATTATGATATAGTTTCCGTTACAGATGAAATGAAGATAAAACGAAGAAATAAAAATTTAGAAAAATTTTGAAGTTTTCTCTACTGATCACTTTTCCCAAAGCAATTATTATGAGTCTATCTCCTCAAAGGAAAAAGTTGGAGACCTCAGTATACATTCCTGTATGATAAGTTTCTCAAATTCTGTTTTTTTGTTAACCAGCTGTCTACTTATGAACGACAATCCTCAGAAGTCGAAACTTTTGCGAGATAGGGATTAACGTGCGACTGCTAGCATTGGTTGTACGATCGATCGTTTGAGGATGTTTTGCACTTGGGATATTGTCTTTTTGAGAAGTGTTTTCATTTTAGTTGGGGAAAGGAAAGAAAAATTCAAAAATTTTCTCCACAAAACTATACATAGGCACTTTTCATTTTTCACTACTGACGATCCTGAATCCTTTAGAATTATTCAGTTTAGTAACAACACCAAAATGAATATCAGTACAAATTATTAGTTGCTCATCGGAATAAATTTTTTAAATGTACCATTTATATGACAGCCACGACTCATTAGGTACAAAGTAGATTATGCGGGTGTTTATATCGTAATATTGTCATATAGAAAATTGACTATATATAACAAATAATCACAACTACAGTTTTATTTCACCAAACAACGAATTACACATTGCACACACATATACAAACATCTAAATATGTCAAATTATCTAAAAGAACATTTTGTTCAGGCCAGTCGCACCTATACTGTAGGTTCATGGACTGACATTTATCAGAAAACTACTACTCCCCTGACTAATACTACGAAAGGTGTTGGATTATATCCGACAGGTGTCAGTGCAGGACTCTTCACAGAAGTAATTCCTGCAATTGCTATTGGTGACACAACTGCCGGAATCGATTTTCAAATATTGGAACGGGCACACTTGCAGACCGGTTTCGGGCGATTTGGCCCATCATCATCATGAACACTACTTTGCACTGATGAGATGTCGAATAGCCCGAACCGCTCTCCACGTTGTATTGCTAACAGCATATGCAGAAATTACTTCTGTAAAGGGTTCTGCACTGTCGGATATAATCCAATGCCCTTCGTGGTATTAGTCAGGAAAGTTGTTGTTTTCTGTCATTATCGACTTGATAACAATTAATCTGGGATTTGAAGTTGTTCCCATGCACATAAACTCAACAGATTTCTTTCCTGGACATTAAGTAACGCTTGACCTCAAGTGGATATTATTACACATAGTGTCAGAATATGTTAGAAGATTGCTTCGTAATAATACCGTCAAAACTATCCTAGTATTATCTAACATCAAACGATTATGATGTGAAGAAAAGATAATTGATATTTTCTATGTTTTTACCACTTTTATTTTTAACTAACGTTACTGCAGTTTCGTCCTATAAGGACATTTTCAAACTTAGGAGGAAACTGCAGTAACGTTAGTTACAAATAAAAGTGGTAAAAAACGTAGAAAGTTTCAATTCTCTTTTCTTCATTACGATTTCCTACCACGTAGTAATGGATACATCCATTAATTTAATTATGATGTGACTGAAAAGTTCATATATAATAGCCACCCTCACATATTGATTTTTTTCTACAAGTGAGTAATTAACAAGCTTATGAAGATGTCACAATAGAAGTAATGGTTGAAATATTCTGAATAAGTAGGTCATTTTGGGGTTGTACATTTTTTTTTCATGTCTATTTTTACCGCCACAGTTGTTTCTAACGTATCTTTATTTATTTCAATAGACGGGTTCGTTATCATATACTGATATTAATTTACTATATTAATTTAGAATGAAATTATTGCAAACTATGATGTGAAATATTACTGTATCCATGATGATATATGATTCTGCTTTTCTAATGTTCTATTATAGACTATGAACGTGGACCGTGAGGAAGTTCAACATTATTTTCATATTGATGTGTTACTTGAATTAGTTTGTTTCACTTCTTGAAATATATTACGGTAAGTTACAATAAATTTAAAATTGGTACTTCAATATACTTAAATGAAATGAATAACAACACTTTTGTCTAAATAGACAAACGACCGGTTTCGGGTTTGACCCCATTATCAAGTATAAAACCTAGATTTAGACAAAAGTGTTTTCATTCATTTTATTTAAGTGATCATGAATTACTAGAAAGTAAACAAGTCATCAATTACACATACTTCAATATACCATTCTAATTCATTAGTGATAATTATTATTGTCTTTCCATGATATGTTCAATATTATTTTTATAAATTATTGTGTTGATTTGTTACTGAACCTGTTGTTTCCTGATTTTCAGATTATGAATATGAATACATCGAGAATACACCTTTCTTTTGCCCAGTATGTAAGAAATCTTACAAATATAAATCAAACTTGAGAAGGCACGTGAAGTATGAGTGTAACAAAAAGCCTTCATTCATTTGTCATATCTGCTCCAAAGGATATACCCAGAAGAATAATCTGAAAATTCACTATTTCTGTACTCACGGATTGAGGTGAAACCAAACCAGTATGAAGATCACGTAATTACACGTGGCTTTACTGAATATTTGAAAAAAAATGTGTGAAAAGTGTTTTTCTCGTTTGCTGTAAATTTCTGCATATCAAATAAACGTTTATCTCAGCACCAACTTTTCGAAGTATCCAACGTTTCAAATTGATTAGAAATATCAACAAAAATCAATAATGAAAGAACAATATTCAATTTCCACAAGACAAGAACACAAATATGTTAGTATCGATCATGCAGTTAGAATCTCCGAGAATATTAAAAATTATCTTTCAAAATTCAATCTACAAGTTTACTACACATCCAACGGAAATTTAGGAAAGAGATTATTTAATGCCAAACCTAAATTAGACAAAGGGACGAGATCTGGTATATATCGACTAGAATGTGGTGAATGCCCCGCAATATATACAGGCCAAACTGGTAGAAATTTTGATATAAGGTAATATGAACATGTCATTTCGGATAAAAAATCAATAATGTATGAACGTCTTCAAGATTCGAAACATAAAATGAATAAAGATAATTTAAAAATCCTCCACACATGCGAAAAAGAGAAAATGATGAATTTGTTGGAATCTATGGAAATAAAAAAGTCGAAGAAAAATCCCATTTCTATTATCCTCAACGAACAACTTGATCTAAACAATAATATAAAACTATCGTCAAAAATAGACAAACCGGTCTGTAGCTGATCTCCTGATTGACTGAAATCACTCAAATCAGCTACTACTGGTGAACGAACAAAAAGAATCTTCTGGAATTTTTCCTATTACAAAACTTGCACAATCGTCTGTTCCATATAAACTAATGTCGGTCGTGGTATTAGTTAGATGGATGTTTCCAGGAAGTCATTTGCCAAATTCCCATTCGAAAAATTATTTTTTGGCCTAGATGTATAATTGATCTTTTCATTATGCATGATAATAATTAAGCAATTTCTACAAATACAATTTTCAATTCTAGACGCGTTTCGCTAACACTGAGAACAATGAAAATGAATGGACAACCGCCCAATCCTATCCGTATTTGGACCGGACGTGCCGTGCTGTGCTGTGCCGGACAAGTGGGATTACAAGCTTAAAGCTTGTTGCCCACTTGTCCGGCACAGTACAGCATGGCCTGTCCCGTCAAAATACGGACAGGATTGGAACAATGGAAATGAATGGACAACCGCCCACTAGCCCGGCACATCCAAGAGCGTCCGCCGTCGGAAAGAATTCCAGCTCTCCGATCCTGTCTGGCAAATAACGGAACGCGCTGTGACGGACTGGCCAAGTGAGCGCGTCGCCGGCCAGCGCTTGCCAGCATCAACTTGTCCAAACGTGCCTGGGAATTTTCTGTCTCTCTGGTTTGCTATTCCATCATTTGACAGCACAGTGTCAGACCGTACCTATTAAATTTGCCTTGAGTCATTCATAAATACTGAAAAAATATCCCCTCGTCTTCTTGTAGATCGTTGAAAAGATGATGAAACTGTCCCAGATTTGCCATCTTTTGAATAATGGGATGGACCCACATCCTTCTTGTTTTGTGACTATTTTCTTCTTCATTCAATAACGCGGCCACTTTAATGACATATTCTTCGTCAGAGCTGCTAGTGATAGACATGTTTCTGTCACCGCTCGATATCAACTGAAATTCTCTTGAAATCGAACAAACAGCACCTTCAGTATGCTGATTGTAGCTGGACAAGTGGGCGATGCTACTATCTGTCGCCATTGAGCGACGGACGGCGACGTGCTGTGCTGTGCCGGACAAGTCGGTGGCAAGCTCAACACAGTTATCACCATTCTCAATGACATTTATATAAACAAAACACTCGAGTTCACACAAACAAGTACTGCGGTGATTTTATCATCTCATTAGACCAGTGGTGTCGTTTCCGACAGCACCATGGTTCACATTCTCCAAATTCTGATAAATTACAATAAACTGCACCCAATTCTCATCGGTGTTCAGTATCCAAAACGAATAAAAAATATCTCCAGCGTTCATCTGCCACCTAATCCTGAATTCGTTTCGTTCAGTGTCATAAATTTATTCTCAAACATTTCGACAGAAGATTCGTACATGAAATGCCAGCAGTAGCTGTTGAAGAGATAGTGTTGTCATACAGTTGAAATTTTTAGGTTATCGTTTTTATCTCTCTCACACGGGATATATAAAATCGCCAGAACCTACACTACTTCAGTAGAGTACTATTAAATGGAAATGGAAAAATGAGACCATTATGTGGAGTATAATTTAGCTGAATATCATTCGTCTTTACTTGATTGCTTTCCAAAAAGTAGTTGCTGGCGAATTTTCCAAATATGCAGGCAATTTTAAAATTATGATACAATAGAAAAACACCCAGATCTATCCTAAAAATTGATCCAGAAGGAATATTTTCGCATTCAATATCATTTTAATCCAAATTTGCTTAGCTTGTTCTATTTTTCTAAATTATGAAACAACAGTATTGAAGAAGACGACTATGAAATCTGGTTATCCAACTCTGTTTTTTTCTTGTTTCTGTGTGGAATTACTTGAACGAATATTCTGGGACATGTAGTGAAAATATTATGTGAGCCAATTTTTATATCAAACGACAGTAAATATGTTATTATGAACATTGGTGGTGTTAGTATTGGTGGAAATAGTTGTCACAATATTGTGTGAAGTAACTGTGTTCTTCTCTATTGGACCTATCCAACAACTACTAATGAAATTATTTTCAGGTATTTCTTTGAAATAATTTCAATTATTCGAATTATATTGAAGTTTTTTTGTTTGAATTCAATGGAGTATATTTAGGAGAAATTGGCTTTTGTGACAGGAAGATTTTGAATTTCTACTTTTCAATCTTTATAAAAAAATGTGCCAAACTTCCAAAGAAAGGTAAAATGGTTGGTTTCACTAGTGTTCAGAAAAAACTCAGAAATATTTGAGACTCGAACCAATAAACTTTTGAAGAATGTAATCGTTGATGAGAATGAGATATAAAAGTTGCACAAGTGCTTCTAATAACATTTGATGTGATTTATACTGGCACCAATGAAAACTTGACCCTACACACTACATCTCACTTTCTCCTCCTGATGTAATTCGAAAATAAATGTCAATTGTTTGTTCAATTGAAGTAATTATTCGCAGTATTATCACACATGTAGATGTTTTATTTTGTGATTTCTTAGAATTTTGTTCAATAAATGAAAAAAATGTAATACAATAATATTATTAATTTCATAAAATTCAGTCGTAAATTAGTACATTAACTAACTATATCGAATATTGGTTTTATAGTTGATGTTTTAGTTGAAGTGTTTGTTGTATTGAAGTGAAATAAAGTTAAGTTTGATTATTCAGTGTAGTCAATAATTGATCAAACCTCGGTAAAAAACCTAACAAGTGCTATAGAAATATTCGAACATTTTTTTCGTATATGAAAATTTTTCGAAAATCGTGGATTTTGATGAATCGATCTTGAGTATTTTCTCGACGAAGATACGTTGCTATTGGAATCATCAAAAAACGTAAAAGACTTTGTTACTGACACCAAGAAAAAACAAAATACTTCATTTGAACACTGCTGTTTTGAACCTATTGTGTTACTGTCAAAAATTTCTATAGAAATTTATTCAAAGAATTGGCTCAGAATCATAAGCGATTTGAAAAATTTTGTTAAATTTGCTGCTTAAAAGTGATGTTATTGAAAAAACTCATGCAAATATATAGACATTTTTGCCAAAGTTTCTTCACTTCAAGAAATATTAATTGAAAGGAAAAGTGAGGAAAACCATATATTTTTCTCAAGCAGCACCTCAAAGGTGCTGCTTCGTTCCCTCCTGTTCATAAAAGAGGGCGTATGCCTCATCACTCACAAGTGATCTTGATGAAATTGGGACACTTGTAAATCGTTGTACTCATGCCACGTGCCACTGTATGGGTGTCTGCAATATGCTGTGTAATGCCCGTTGTAAGTAGTTCCTCTGTGATTTGAAAATGCATATAGATTATAACGACAAGGAGCCACTCACACAAGGAGCTGCATAGTTGCTCATATCTAATCCATCTGAAGAAAAGTCAATGGAAACATTCAATTTGCCTCTGAATATTTCCGTTGGAGAGAATCTTTTTAAATTATTTACTAAAATACGGGGAAACTTATAGATTGATAGGGACTTTGTAACTACTTTTTCTTCTTTCCTTGCACCTCGAACACGTTGGTTTTTCATCTCCATTTAGAGTTTACTCTCTTGTGACAAAATCAATTGGCCAGTTCTTTGTGGTATAGGGAGAGACAAATCCCAGAGAGGATCGAAGGTTACTGATGGGTATCCACAGTGTGTGCACTTCATAGTGGATTTTAATTGACCAACGAAATTGTCTACAATCTTAGAATTATCCATATTCAAATATCTCAGCCAGGACTCTTGTGCTTTTCCGCTGTCGCTCAATTTTCCGTCAATCTCCGTTAAGATCGCTACAACTGATATTACAGGTAATATGGGTTGAAAATAGAAAAAATCATATTTTATATTCGAAAGATTGAAAATATTTAAAAAATTGAAACAAGAATTTACTCCAACTTGGAAATGCACATTATCGGTATCCAATTGTACTTGAAAAAACTTCCAAAATAGATTTCTTCGAAACTACTACCCGCTGTTCGGTGAGTCGAAATATTCACATAATTGGTTTTCAATGATGGACCAAAACAAGTTTCAACTAAACATTCATGTAGTATATATCTACATGCGAAAAATCACCTGTTTCGATACTTTTCAACCTCTTCAATTTCTACGTAGTGACTTGATTCATTCTACAAATACATTGTAGTGTTTTGGTTGGTGTTTTGGCTTCAATTAAACTGTTGAAATAGTTTTC
>WOGL01001060.1:0-12320 GCA_015342145.1 Leptinotarsa rubiginosa
GTGTCGTGTTGCGGTAAGGTGTGGAAATTCGTTGAATTTTATATCAACTTGTTTTCATTACGTTTACCTTGCCTGTCATGAATGAATTCGATTAGGTGATTGTGAATAGAGGGCAGTAAAAAGTAGACGATCCACAAGGTAACAGCAAAAACAGGGTGGTGTTATATTATACTCATCAACCCATTGAAGGGTATGAAGTTATCCACATACATAAAGTTGGTACACCGAGAAAAAAAATGTTGAATTATTATTAACTATTTTATTCAACGACTTTAAACACTTACCATTTTTCAATATTGACTAATTATTGACCGACTTAGTGGAAAAAAACGACTTTTTACACCTACCAAACCAAGATGTGTTATTCCTGATGACCGTATCAACAAAAAAACTTCACGTTATAGTTTTCCAGGCCGTCTGATGGGTTGAAAATGGGGTGAAAACTTAAAAATATTGTATCATCGAAAATTGAATGTGTACAACTAGAAAATGGAGATATGTTATTCTTGACGACTGATTCAAAAAAATTAATTTCACGACAGAGTTTTCCAGGCTGTCTGGTAGGGTAGATACGGGGTGAAAACTCAAAAATATCGTATCATTAAAAATTGCATGTATACACCTACATGGTTGCATATCTTAATGAGGATCTAGAGGTAATTTCGAATTGGGTTGAATATAAACAGTTTCAATTCAATGCCACGAAAACCCAGGCATAAGTTTTCTCTAAAAAGATAAATGTCTCCGAACCGGATATAATAATATCAGCACAGACAATTCCGCTTCCTACTTCAATACGTTTGTTGGGGGGTTGCGGACACCAATATGTCTTGACACAATCATGTCGCTGGAATTGCAAAGGCTGCTCCTCAAAAGCTTAGAACACTGTTCCGAACCAGAAAACTGTACACACCTCAGCAACTGTTGATGCTTTTTAAAGCTCAGATCAGACCTTCTTGACTTGGCCACACAAACGGTGGCTGCTCATCGTTTTGCGGTTCAACTTAGTACAACTCGAACTTCACAGTTCAAGAACTCTTTCATTTGGGAAACTGCGTTTATGTGGAATAAACTTCCTGAGATTGTTTTTCCAAATGAATTTAATCTCCATCGATTCAAATCCAACGTGAATAGCTATTTTCGCATAAGCACCGCTCTCAAAGCGCCTTAAGGATTTTCCTGTAGTACTTGTATTTGGTCCTTTAAAAACAAAACGTCAGATTTTTCCAGGCCGTCTGAGGGGTTGGAAATGGGGTGAACACTTAAATCGTATTATTGAAAATTGCATGTATACACCTATAAACAAACTTCACGTCAGAGTTTTCCAATAATCTGAGGTGGTGGAAATGGGATGAAAACTTAAAAAAACTCGTATCATTGAAAATTGAATGTGTACACCTAAAAGATTGAGATATGTTGTTCCGGAATGACCGATTAAACGAAACAAACCTCACGTCATAGTTTTTCAGTCCGTCTGAGGGGCTGGATATGGAGTGGAAACTTTCAAAAATTATATCATCAAAAATTGCATGTATACACCTGATTACACCTTCAAGATTGAGATATTTCATTCCTAATTACCGACTTGACAGAAACAAACTTCACGTCAGAGTTTTCTTAGCCATCTGAGGGGATAAAAATATGATAGGTGTACTCATTCAATTTCCGATAATACGATTTATTGAAGTTTTCACCCCATTTCTTTTTTTGTTGAATCAATCGTCACGAATAACATATCTCTATTTTGTAGGTGTACCTACACATGCAATTTTCAATGATACGATTTTTTCGAGTTTTCATCCCGTTTCCACCCTCTCAGACGACCTAGAAAACTCTAACGTGAAGTTTTTTTTGTCGACTCGACAATCAGGAATACCATATCTCCACTTCGTCGGTGTACACATTCAATTTTCGATGACACGATTTATAAAAAAGTTTCCACCCCATTCCCAACCTGTTAGACGGTTCGAAAAACTCTGACGTGAAGTTAATTTTGTCGAAACAATCGTTAGAAATTACAACTCTCCATTTTGTAGGCGTACACATTCAATTTTCGATGTAGCTTTCACCCCGTTTCCACCCCCACAGACGGCCTGGGAAACTAAGACGTTAATATTTTGTTGTCAATTCGGCCATCAAGAATAATATATCTTAATCTTGTAGGTGCATATATACAATTTTAAATGATACGATTTTTTTTGTTTTCACCCCATTTCCACCCCCTCAGACAGCCTGGAAAACTCTGACGTGAAGTTTTTTTTTTGTTGATACGGCCATCAGAAATAACATATCTCAGTTTGGTAGGTGTACAAAGTCAACTTTTTATGTTACGAATTTTTTAAATATTCCCACCCTGTTTTCATCTCTTCAGACGGCCTGGAAAACTCTGACGTGAAGTTTATTTTTGTCGATTATCAGGAATAACATATTCCAATCTTGTAGGTGTACACATTCAATTTTCGATTATACGATTTTTCAAAAGTTTTCACCCCATTTTCACCTCCTCAGACGGCCTGAAAACTCTAAAGTGAAGTTCATTTTGTCGAATCGGTCATCAAGAATAGCATATCTCAGTTTGGTAGGAGTACACAGTCGATTTTTAATGTTACGAATTTTTTTAAAAAGTTCCACACTGTTTTCACTACTTCAGACGGCTTAAAAGCTAGGAAAGTTATTTTTTTCACCAAGTCATTCATTTTAAAAAATGGTAGGTGAACAAAGTCGCTAAATGAAAAAAATAATAATTCAATTTTTTTTTGTCAGTGTATTCTGTGGATATGGGTAATTTAACCCCTGTGAAAAATTTAACATTCACTGATTATAATTTTTTGGCTTTCTGTGGTAGTCGATAAGGTGTTTTGTTAAAATAATCTTTTGGACGTAATAGAGGACATGATTACTGAAGATCTGCGAACATAGGGATATTGATTTTGATGATAATAATCATATTTAATATTTAGCAAAAAATACCGTGACTCATACCGTGACCTTATTCAACTATTACTATGTGTAACAGATCAGTAAAAAATTCAGGTTTAATATCCCTAACTGGTCAGGTAGAGATATATGATCATACAGGTAGTTCCCGTCATTAGCATCATCTGAAAATGTGCTTCATCTCTTTATAACAATATTTACTCGAAAACCTTGAGTTGTTTGTACACACTGAATCATTGTTTACTCAATTTTCTGTAGTACCTGGAATTATTTATTAAATACCTAGTACAGGTGCCGACTTGACTTTATCTGGGTTGTGACTAATTGTGATTAGTTATTTGGTCTTTCTTCTGTATGAGAAACACAATTTATTGAATTTGAGAACGAATAACTTTCACTCGAACCGATACGACTCAATGTAGGCGATAAAACAGTAAAAGCACGACAACTTGACAGCTGATTATAACCCACCTTGCCAGAGGACCACTCCTTTTCGCTCTTTGCCCAAGAATCTTCTCAACTACAGCAGCATTGCCCTTCCTCGCAGCCTCCAACAGTTCTTGGTCTTTTCCCATGGCCCTTCGATAAGCCTTTTATTCATTTATAAGTCATAATTACACAAAACACCACTTTATTCACTCCCGTACTACGATTCATTGATCGCCGTCTGCCATGTTTCCACTACAGCGCCCTCGACGGCTACTAGTCGAGTCGTTTAACACGTTCGTTGTTCATTTGTTTTGTTTTGAGTGGTTTGCGACGGCTCAGCTGTTCCGATATTAATACCAGGAAGATGTGATTGCAAGTGATATAATTTAATTTTATTGTGTTGTGAGATATTAGAACAAAGTGTAATACAGAAAACACAATATGAAGGTCGTAGGATTGCTGTTCTTAAACGTACTGTTTTACAAAGGTATGCAAAATATTCAAAGTCTACCCCTTCCTTTCTACAGTTGTTGCCACGGCAGAAAGCTTTCTTGATTGTTTTTAAATACATTAGAAGTCAAGGCAACTATTATATCATTTTATAAACATTCAAAATCACTTGAATGTGCTTTTAAAGGGTGGAACATAACCTCATTTATTGTCCGCAGTGTCGTGCAAAGGAATAAGTATCGATTTGTCCCGTTATCATCCCAGTGGCGTAGACAAAGTGTTTCGGAAGTATTATACAGTCAATGAGGATACAACGACGATTGATATTGATAATATCGAAGACGACGTGGGATTTCTCATTATACAAGTTCACAGTTTCATAGAGAACATTACCTTGTCTAATAGCTCTAGTTTTGGGGCGCATTCTTATGTTACAGGGACAAACATAGGGATGGTATGGGGATCTGGGGAGAGCAATGCTACTTTATATTTATTGAGGAATATCAAGTATATGGTTAATGTGCGTATTCTTTTGGTGGTTGCTGTGTATGACGAATTTGGTAAGATAGAGTAAGAAGTTTGATATTAACAAAATAACAGTATGTAGTTGGGCAGAGTTCAAGAATGGCTTCAAGACAAACGGTGAACAGAGCAAGTGAAATTAATAATTTTGATAATATTTCTGAAAATACAACAAAATATTAGTTAAAAAAGTTGTTGGTAAGACGAATTTGGTAAGACAGAGTAAGAAGTTTGATATTAACAAAATAACAGTATGTAGTTGGGCAGAGTTCAAGAATGGCTTCGAGACAAACGGTGAAGAGAGCAAGTGAAATTATTATATTTAATAATATTTGTCAAAACAAATAGATTATTTACTCATAATAATCTGTACTTGTATCCATGTCTCCATGTTATTATGGAAATGCTACAAATGTATTGGAACACATCTTAACTGAACATACCAAAATTGTCGTAACCTAAGCAACAAAGCAAACTCAAAATATCGCACTAGTATTTCTAAAGTGACAACTCAAAAATCGGTATTTTTCAGTTAAGACTATGAAAATAATCGGTACATATTTCTTTATCGATCATCTAAACTGTATCAAGTTGACACAGTATCATCTAAAGTGTATCAAGTTGATACAGTTTAGATGATCATATTTATCATATTTATCATATTTTCCAATTCCTGCATGCTGCAACCTTCCTTGTTGCTTACGCGACAGTCAACAGCTGAATAACAAATAACAACCAGTAATAGTCATCATCGAAGAATTTCCAGTTAGCTTGATCACACCGAACGCTTCATGCATGCTATGCATAGACTATAGTGCACATAATAGTGACATCCGCTTTGCAGACAGCCATCTCACCGAATTAGTAATTGTCGGTTTCATATTGTTCATATGTTTCATATTTATAACAATATTTCATATACAACTGGGGTAGCTGCCATTGTAGATAGGGTGTGATCACACAAGCTCTTATTTGTTTTTAATTACATTCAGAAGGCCTTTCCATACTTATTGTTGTCTATTGATTTATAAATTAATAAATCAGGTTAATTTCAAAACATCACCCTAGTGGTGGATTCATTTACCTTACCCACCCCCTACAAAACCGCTAGGCTAGCCGAGTGGTCGTTCTTAACCAATCACCACAGTAACATATATTTTGTATTAGAAGTGACCATATAAATAAATTTGTTACTCATCGAAGATAAAGGTGAAGTATTATCGATCAGACCAAGATTATAATTATAAGAATTTATAACGTAAATTGAAAATTGAACGAACTGAGGGTCTCACCCACATACTTCTCAGACCTCTCGCCAACCGACTACCATCTTTTCAATCATTCGATAACTTTCTCGCCGGTAGAACCTTCGCCAATCAGAATCAGGCTAAATCGGCCTTTGTCGAATTATGATGAAGAAATTATTCAACTCGTGTTAAAATGGCAAACATGCATTTATTGAAAAAACGTCTATTTCGATTGAATTGAATAAGTATTCACTGAGATCCCCCATTTTCATTCTCCTCATTTTTCTCTTTCATTTGACATCATAACACACACTTCTAGCAATACACTCGATTACAATGAATACTTTTATGAGTTGAAAACGCCGATTTTGACTCCATGAATGCACACATCTCCTGTGTGGACTAGCATATGCTCAATTCAATCAAGCAGTTTCTCATTTCTACGAAGTTTTGTGTAATGCTCTTGAGCTCTATGTACCTATAAAAATATAATTCATCAAATTTTCCCTCTTGGTTCACTCCTCAGTTACGGCAGTTGGTCAGACAAAAAAAAAGTATCACAAACTTCACAAGCAATTTGGCTTAGATGGGGATCATTTAAATTTTGTTAACCTGCTCAGTGTGAATTGATTAGCCATAATTGATACAAAAGTCATATTGGAGGCATAGAAAGAAACATATCTAACAAATCTAGACACAAGTCTCCACCGACTTCGAGGTGACCCCCTGGCCTTCCACCACCCCCTAACTCATCCGTTAGGACGCCAGTTCTGGACTCCCTTCGGACGATGTGCGCTCTTGTGCGCACGACGTCCCACTCCTCCCAGGAAATGCTACGGGTTTTCACCTGGGGGCATCGCGACGCCTGGCATCGGACGTCCATTACAGCGTCGTAACTCTCTTCTTCTCCATTTCCGCGTTTAATGCCCGCCGGCGACCCATCGATGAAACATCACACGTTGGAATATCCATCCTCAAAATATTCGTCTCCACTTCCGAAACACCCTGTATTTCGGAAGTCCTTTCTGCGTTTAACGCCCGCCGGCGACTCGTCGAATAGCTCTTGTTCACTTTCGAAACTCCTGTTTTGAAAGACTTGTCCGTTGTGGCACGAACTCTTTGTCACGGTCGACAATGGCCTCGTTGACTGGACTATAACTCCTGGTACAAGATGACTATGCACCCTGTACACTCTTGGCTTAGGTGTTTCCACATAAGTGGCCACCATCTCTCTCTGTCTGAAAACATTATTTTTTTCAGAGAGAATTATCTCTGGAGGGATTTCTATATCCATTTCTCTCTCCCGGTAACTTTCTTCACGATTTGCTTTTTCTCCAGCAAATGCAGTTCGTCGATTCGCCGATCTCGGCATATCGGGTTTCCTTGTCGCACTCATCATAGCGCGGAGCCCTAATTGGGGCGCGCTTTGTATTTTGTCGTCTCTCCTTGTCACGGGTAACGTC
This sequence comes from Leptinotarsa rubiginosa, assembly GCA_015342145.1. Lineage (NCBI taxonomy): Eukaryota > Metazoa > Arthropoda > Insecta > Coleoptera > Chrysomelidae > Leptinotarsa > Leptinotarsa rubiginosa. Next base: position 7,049 of record WOGL01001060.1, read on the forward strand.
TCCTGACGTTCCCTGACATTTCTTTCGTCCTGGAAAGTCTCTTCATTTTCCTCCTGGAAAATACTATACTGCTGGTTTTCCGGCGATTTAGAGTCCCTGATTCGGTTTAATAAACCTTGAAAACCCGAAGCGTTTACGCGATTTGAGGACTGAGTCCTTTGTGACAATTCGTTTTCACTAGCTAATCGGCTTGCAGCAGAACCGATAGTGCCTGGGTTTTGTCGCTCTGCGACCACGGAAGAGGTACTCGTGTCCTCGTCGGCAAAAATATTACGGTTAGCATGAGACAGCCTCAGACTAGCTGTCTCAGCTGGAGTTCTCGGAATACTGTGTCCGGTGAACACAGATTCCATTGGGATTTCTCGTCGTTCCGTCGAAGTCGCAATAGGGCCACTAAAGTTGTCTGATGTTGGGATAAGTCGGTCGAAACGTGTGACCCCGCGATTTGGCACTTTCGTATCCATTGCAAGTTGCGCTCGCGCTTGTCTGGCCCTAGTCTGCATATTCGGTTTGAAAAAGTTCCCTAAAATGACTCTGGCTTGGAAATAGACAGAGGGAAGATTCACGGAAAGCTAAGACTTTAAGTTCCCTCTTTTTCGCGAAATTAATCTTCCTCTAACCAAAGCTTACAGAGTGAACTGAACTAATATTTCAGGACACGGAACCTAACTGATGAACTGCACCCTAGGACGAGGGCCGTCCGCAGGATAATCGATAAAAGATATCGATGTCCTGGTAAGGTTCCAACGGTTAAGTTGAGTCGTTCGCCCGAAGGACGTAACTAATGATGCGTTGACCCCCCCGAGTTTAATCTCGAAACACCACGACCGTTTAACACCGCAAGGTGGTCGGGTGGAGTGAGACCGGGCAACTTTAGTGGGGATCTCCTCTTCCTTTTGGCTAAGCAGGAACCTGCACAGACTGTATGGTTAAACAATCAAAAATAAATCCAAAAACTAGTCCTCAAAGCTCCTGAAAATCTCTAATGGGTCCTAAAAGAAGCAGAGATTTTAACATCCAAGTCCTCGAAACAATCCTCGAAAACAAGTTGTCTCTTAATTAGTTCTTAAAAGAACCAGAGACTCGAATTCTTTTGACTGAAAGTCCAACCTAAAAGAAAATCTTTCTCCTTTTAGGTCTGATAAGAACAAGAGAAAATAAACGGATTATTTTAGTTCTAATAAGAACTAGCAAATGTCAACGAATTCTTTTAGTTCTGATAAGAACTATAGAATATAAATGAATCCTTTAAAATATCCCAGAAGAATATCCAAAAATCCACTGCAGAAATCTCCTTCAAATAAATCTCAAGTGTCCACAAAGTATTTCAAATGCCAGCCAAGGAATCGCAATAATCGTTTGTAGAAGTCTTTTCAAATCTCAATCAGTCGTGCTCTCAATTCGAAAAGTATCTGGCTTCGAATCTAAAAACCCGTATATTTATATATTCTTGGACGAACTCTCTTCGGCCAATCATATCACACAAAATCACGTTCTGCTTCGATCGACCAAAAAATCAATAATCATCCGATGCATTCCAGCCGGTGGCGTGATTTTGCCCCGAGGGAATTCCGTTGCGGACAAAGCCGTGTCAATAACGGAAATATTCCGATATCTTAAATTTTTACCAGACAAATTTCATTTCTTATTCGGATAATACTCGACGATCCGAATCGAAAAGTCACATAACATTTTTCGATATTTTGATTCCTTATGGCTGAAAAATGCGTTTGAAAGTGTGATCTTTTTCGTTTTCAAAGCTACATAAAATCTTACCCTCTCATGTTAGAGACGTGATCGAGGTGTCAAACGGAAGCTAATTGAAAAGTCTATCGATACTTCTTTGAAGAAAGTATGATTTCCCTATCTAAATAACTGAAAAAGCTATTTTCTGAAAAATCAACTTTTTCCCTATTTAAAAATTTGGCGAAGGCTACAACCTTGTAAAAGATTTTTAGGAAATGATATCCCACAACAAAAGCAAACAGTTTTGTTTCACGACAATATATGATCTGTGACCCGAACCATATTTATTTTTTTCAGTATATCGTTCTTCAATACTATTGTATTATGTACTTATTTTTGGAACATCATTATCATTCATTATTTTTCTAGTTCAATGAATCTGCGACAAATCAGGATGGCGAGGCTACTTGTCCTGGCGAAGGAGACGAACCTGGTTGGTTCACATGTAAGTGAATTCACGTAACATTTTTATAATAATTATTTGACTATTTCAAAAAAGTAGTGGGTAGTGAGAGGTGATAATTTTGCTTCAGTCGACTCATCTACAATCTACAAAAAATTATGGAATATCCAGAGGACTACAAAAAATATCCCATAGACTTTGTAGTTAAGGGAATCATTTCGAATGATATAACTGATACGCAAACTTTGCACACATTGCATGCTGAGCATTTTACTTTAGTACAGTGACCGGATCAAAGTTGCAATGTCAGCGTATAATTCTTCATTATTCAAACTGAAAGAAGTAAGAACTAACATGATATTCCACCATCAACCTATTACAATAAAAACAATTCGAAATTGTTTGCTTTTTCCATACACATATTGTTTCATGAATATATCGTGTAGATCCCGTCGGTCGGTAGCCAGGCGGTTCGACGTGGGTGTTTTGTTCTCTCACTCGAATTGACTGCCATGTTGGTCGATGGTTCAAGCCCTAGTCTGAGCGGTCAATTTTCACTTGCTATCGTCCAACCCTAGGAATCACACTTCAAAAGGTAAGACCTAGTTAATCCTTAGCTCGCACAAGTTTCGACTTCTGAGGATTGTCGTTCGTAGGGGTGCGACAGCTGGTTAACGGAAAAACAGAACATAACTTTCAACAGGTTTTTGTTTATTATCATTATTATGTCAATATTTTACAAAATTCCTACCAACTAGGAAAACACACCCTTTGAAAAATATATTTCCATTACATAAAAGCTACATCATTGTTCATCTTCTGATAACGCCAACAGAGGTATTGCAGATCTGGAGTCAGGGTGACGTATTCTGGATTTATTCAATGTCAGATGTTTCAGATTTGCCTTCCACTCAAAACGTGTTTTTCGATTAGCGAAATCCATCAAATCATACTCCTCTTCATCAAAGATCGATTTAATATTTTTTTTATTTATTGAGAGCTTCACTTGAAAGACATTGATCGACTTTCGCATTGAATTTTTTTCATAGTTGAATTCAGCTGTTAAGAAAGTTCTATTTCTTTCAAATAAGAGTTTAATCACAGAGTGTTTGAATGATAATTATTAATGGAGAAAGACGTTTTTGGTTAATTTACTACAGAATCTTCAAGCATCGTCATTGAAATGAAAGTAAACGAGAAATGTGAAAAATATATCTTCCAATTATATACCTTTCTAGATGAGACGCTCGGCATTGATATAAATTATGGGGTAGCAAGTCTGAGGGAAAGTCTCATCATGGCTACAACGGACCTGATCTACTCCTACCACAGAATTAATCCCGTCAATCCTCAGCTTGGCTCAAAAGAATTTGTCCTCGTCATGATGCAGGGTATCCTGTATTTCCCATACGGGCATCACTACCAAATGACCACAGTCGAACTTTTGAACGAAATTCTCAAATGTCCTGCCTACCTTGCCCCTTTGATCCAGGCCAATATCATTGGGCAAATTTATGAACTATCGATATGTGAAGTACCAACCTCGGCCAAATGCCTGCCCTACCCCCGTGAAAATTGGGCTGAAGAACTCCTACGGTGCTTTTTTCAAGTAACAAATTCAGAGCCAGCCCATGGAAGTTTCGAGCACGCTTTGATGAAGGGGGACAAAAATATGAGAAACCAGGCGGCTTTGGTCATTCCATATATAGTGAAGTAAGTATTTTTGCCATTCATTTCTGAAAAAAATTATGTTTTATGACTCAACTTTTCGAAAATATCAGATGCGTCTAAAGATTCAAAGAGCGCTTGGGTGAGATATTTCTTTGTTGTTTGAATTTAGGGTCTAAACGCATATTTTGATAGTGATTTCTAGTGATCAAGTCTTCCTAGATTCGTGAATGAAAAATATGTATCGAATTTAGTAAAGCCGGTTTATAACTGGTAGTTTCATTGATTATAACATTAGAATTGTGGAAGAGATTCTTTCGCGAAAAAAATATTGACGGAAATCGAACTCTGAACAAATATTTACCACACAAGCCTAAATGAAATATCAAAAACTTCCATAAATTATTTTAAAAACTATGGAAATTATACTAGAAACATATTTCAATCTGAGCACTTCATGCTTCTTTAATCTTTTATCTTGATAATAGCATTGTTCGATTACTTGATCTCCATACAGATAGAATTAACAAGAACTCTAATTTTGCAGAGAGGAAGACCTTTTTCATTTAATGGTCACATGTGGAGGACTCATCATTCTGGAACTCACAGAGCAAGATAACGAATATAGAGAGGCAGCTATCTCATCGATTTGCTTTCTAGCCAGAAAGATAATTCGTATTCCAAAACTCAAGGTACAGGAGGCAGATATGCTGAGTGACAAGTTTTCAGCAATGAAACATGACACAAGAGAATCGAGATTGGCCACTTTCAGGCTGGACGACGGCTCATTGATCCATGCCAGCCAAGAACTCTTGATGAAAAATTCAGAGTATTTTCTCATCCTGTTCAGTGGGCGCTTCAGAGAAAGCGTCGAGGATGAAGTGAAACTCCCCGATGTCGACCCTGAAACTTTCAAACGAGTCCTAAACTTGCTTGAGCACCCAAAATTCGAAGAACACGAAGTCGAAGACCTATTGGACGTTCTCCAACTGTCGGATCGCTTTCTACTGACGAAGCTGTACATCTGCCTCTGTGAGTGGATCAGTTGTTACGTTATGAAGCCACACAATGTGAACGGCTTCTATCAGTGGTCTCTAGAGACAGGGCTACATCAGCTCAGGGTGAATGCCGTCCGATTCGCCCTGACTTCTGATGTCGATGACAATTCGAGATTGGAAATGTTTCGGAAGTTATTCGACCTGAAGCACACGAAGGTGCTCTCGAAGGATATTTCAGATTTGTTGGAAAAATATCTGCAGAGAGAAAACCCTTCCTGCTCATGCTAAACGGGAAGTGTTTTCCGTCTCTTTTTATGGCTAAATCAATGTATCACTATTATCACCTAATGTGTATCTTAAAGTGAACGTGAAGTTTGCAACGACTATATTTGCTTCTTTTCTCTATACGTGTCCATATTATCTCATCTTGTAAGGTGTACTTTTAATTATAGATATA
>WOGL01001061.1:0-12319 GCA_015342145.1 Leptinotarsa rubiginosa
GAATTTTTTTTCACTTGAATGTATTCCTCATTTTCAGCTTTTAGATTGTCTTTTTTACCTTGAGGTGGAAAAAAATATATTTTGTAATATGCAGTTGAGCATGTGGTTTTACTTTTGTTGAATATTTTTTTCAATAATATTGAAATTGGAATATGTACCTACATACTAAAATTGAGTATGGTATATATTATCCCATTCGGGAGTCAGAAAAGAGAACACTACTAAGAAACTGATATTTCGTATTGACCAATGATGAAATTTTAGAATGTCCACTAATTCTTCAAAATCAATCATATTTTCAACAACAGAAATGTGGCAGTATTATTGGCAGTGAGACAGACTGTATATAGTGTAGTAGTAAAATATACCAGTGGCTCAATATTCAAAATCTGACAAACAGTTATAACTGAATATTTCCATCAGAATTTATCCAAGAGGTTTTCACGAACCAGATTGTTACACTTACAAGACAAATTTCCAACCTCCTAGGAAAGAATCACACCCATTATATTTCGGATAAAAAACGAGCTCATTCAATGCATATTTGAGGTATCATTAAATATTGCTCACCAAATAACGTAATTGACTTCAATTCGGACTTCAGGAAGCCGGATTCATTCGGTTGATTTTGAATAAGTGGAGCTATAGTAAATTCTTGCTGGTTGCAATAGAAGGACGAATAAACAATCGAATAGATACTCACTTTGGAATTACCCACCTGCCTCTCCACCTGGACCTATTGGTCTGGTATGATGAAAAAAAACTATGAGTATCAATATGAATTTAGTAATGTTCAAATTAGAAGCTGACTCTCTAGCATTCGTCTAACGAAATAATACACTATTGAAGTAGTATGCCTGTTTCACAAGAATTCGCTGAAGAGTTTGTCCTTCTTTAAGTTTTCTCACTGTCACCGTATTGTTGGGGAGCTGCACTACTTCAAAATTTACCTAATCATGCCCATATGACGGCTACTAAGTCAGCTCAAAAATTAAAATTTTCATTTTAAATTAAATGCAATTAACAGAAATGAATGAAAATGAATGTTGTGCTCATATTGCAACAGAATCTATAGATATTCGTTGTAACCCATTATAGCTCTCGAAAACTGCCAGATTATTTCCTTTTCTAAAACACATAAAACACTTCTTTTGATTTTAGAAAATTTGTATAGCTTTATCTCTGAATATTATTGTTTACCAACACTTGCATAACATTCTCAGAAAATGATTGAAAGGTTAATTCATCAAGGTCAGACTCCAGATGAACAGAAATCCTGCGATCAAATCAATTATTGTATTCTCCTCTCCAAATTGCATATTGATGATTTATCAAAAAAATATCCAGACTATTTATATCACATCTTTCCAATCTACTCTATTCAATTTTCATCCATGATCTTATAACTATTAGTCAGTTGGTATTATTGAAAGAACAATTTTCATCGATGCAGTGGCACTTGATGTCGGTTAAGGGTGCCATTATACCTAATGGTATCCTGGGGTGTGAGCGACCTTAATATGGTGCTTGAAAATATTGGATAATACTGCAATTGTTAAGTTTTTTTATTTTTCATGTTCAAGTTAGTGAACTTTCGGTGCAATTCTTGTATATTTGAAAACAATTGAATGAACTTTGGTAACTTATTTTCCACTTATTTGGTTTTTGTATCTGTATGCAATAAGGGCTATATTACAAAAATTTGATAAACAGTACCTGCTATTATTTTATTGTGAGACATGGAGATTGTGTTTTCACTATTTTGTTGTTAGATTTTCAGATTTTTGTTTATCACTGAAGAAAATTCCATCATGTATCTTAATGTGGTGTCTATCAACATATTTCCTTTTCTAATGAAGGTGGACCTGTTTGGTAATAACATTACATCCTTGTATTTTTGCATATACTTCTCATATTCATTGTCTTGATACTTATGAAGTGAGCAAATGTCTGAATTCTGACTGTTCGGTGAGTGAAAATGCTGAACGAGAAACAAATCCCCATTTTTCTGTAGGTATATATTCTCAAATTTGTAACATATATTCAATGTTATTTCATTAAATCATTTTTTTTAGATTCATTTTCTTCTTTATATTCTGAAGAAGAAACTGCTCTTTGTACTCATTCACACTTCTTAACATCAACACAGTAACACGTCTTAATAACGTCAAATGAGATGATTATGAAACGTCGACCACGAAAAAACTCTCACCGAGTGTATACCACTTCCTGTGATACCTTTCCTTTAGAGGCGACCAGACTTTTCAAGTTCGGTGGCACTAGTGACCCTTTTTTTATTCATACTTCTGGTCATGGAAACCTTATGAAACAGGATGTTTTTATATTCTACCAACAGAAATTTACAATATTTTCTTCGATGAGAGAATGATTTAATTCAAATAGCCTCAACCGTTTCATCAACAGGTAATGTAAAATACATTAGCTGATTATTGTAAATTATAAAGAAAGATATTGGTCTCCTCCCAATTGGAGTTTTACAGAGGCCCACTTTCCATTAAGAATTTTAGAGGTGTGTTTATTTCCCACTAAAGAATCATTCTAATAGGAATGAATGAGTGCTGCAAAAACCATACCTTTACAGATCTAACAAATCTTACCGATATGTTCTAGGACTGAATTCTCAAGAAAAAGTATTTGGGAATACCTGAATTATTTTCCTTGAATAATACATTGATATCAGTTAAAGATCTGGCTCACGAAACTTTTTATGGAAAGAGTTAACAACTGTAAAAATGAACTAAGAAATTGCTTTCTCAAATTTAAAAAATAAATGATGAAAATTTCACCTTGAAATTCATTGAGCGAAGACAATTATTTTTCCAAATCCAAAGATTGAACCATCATCTTTCTTATAAAACTAACTGAGCGCTTCTCATATGATCATGAAACATAACCACAAAACATTCTTTGGGTTTGGAGCAGAATATATGAAATAATGTGACTGATATCGATATGAGTCTGCTATAATGTATATTCAGATCACTATCGATATCAGCAGAGGTTTTAAAATAACAAAAACAGAAAGTTTTGGAGAATTTACTATGCGCTTTCCACTGTTATAGCTCCCAAATACGTCATTATCATTCTCATGGACTCAGTTTTCAGTTCATTAAATTTCATATTTTTTTTTTGAAAATTTTAACAAAAAAACTCATATGTCAGACTTTGAAACTCCTGAGATGAAATATTTTTTGGAATAATTAGTTAGTATAGAGCACATAAATTTTGCATGTTCACAATTTTGAAACGAAACTCAAGGAAAACTGGAAAAGGAAAGCAAACGGACACGACGGAATAGAAAATAGTGGAAAAAAGATTTGAGCAGTCCGAAAATAACAGAATTTTTTGGCTTGTGAGAAAATGGGTCGAAGGCTCAATTTCGTCGACCAATAACACTGAACATATGCAAAATAACGTGCAGGCCACGCTCTTTCACAACTCCATATGTTCGGTGGACCATTTATAGAGAATACTTGAAATTCACGAAGAATAATAAACTATTCAAATGTAAGAGAATATAGTATTTATATTACTCATAGTTCATGATTTTCTCAAATGTAAGACCTTGAGGAAGGTAGTCGATTGGCCAGGTGTGGCTGGTAGATTGTAACCTCCATATTTCCCAGATTCCCAAGTAATTTTTGAAATGAAATGGTTCAAATGAGTACAAATGTTCTTTTCAACAAGCTTATATTAACATGCTCTATAACGAAGAAAATTAACTTCAAATTAAATCAAACGCATCAATTCATTGCATTTTGAGAAGGGTTCATTTTTTAGATTCATCACATATAATTATTAGAGCAAAATTCACTGTAAATCGTTGTATTTATGCCACTTGTCTGTGTATGGGTGTCTACAGTATGTCCTGCCTCTATAAGTAGTCCAATTTTGACTAGACACTGCTTAGAAATTATTAAAAAAATGTTCTACATTGTCAACTGTATGATTACTCATGTCTAAACATTCCAGATGAAAGTCTATAGTAACATTCAGTTGCCTTTGAATCTGCGTATTGATAATTTTCTATAGAAAGAGCTAGAGAGAAAGTTCATCAGAAAATTGAGACACATCAGCAACTTTTGGGGGCGAATGAGGATTTCATCAAGATTTTGGAAAGGGAAAACATTTCCTTTCCGAATTGCAATGCTGATTCGATGTTCCAAATTTTTTTTTCAATCACCTGTTCCTTTAATCAGTTTTTGACGAATATCTTTCGAAAACTCAGAAGCAAAAGAACCATAGGTACCGATTGTTTTGACGACGATTGGATAGCAAATGTATCAATCTTTCAGGAAATTATATTTCTGCAGTTTCTTCAGTCTACCAGTCGTTTGTGAAGTCAATTCAAGATGAGAAAGAACCAAACTATCAATACAGACAATACAAACTATCATATCAAAGATTTTCCATGTCTTTGAAAACAATATTCCTTTTCTCCCAAAAATATTATTAATTGAAAACTTTGATGAAATTCGAAGTTTATCTTTTTTAGAGCATGTTAATGTAAGCTTTTTGGAAAATGATGCTATTGGTTTTTCCAGTGCGAGTTATCCCAGCTGAGCTATTTCGTTCGAGCCCCCGCAACCATAATCAATCAAATAATTCAAATAGGATAAACTCTGAATACAATAACAATTATACTATCTAATTACATAAAAGTGATGATTAGGATTGTCAGGTACCTCAACCTGTTTTAGTTTCCAACGCCACTTCATTCCTGAAAATTGGCCAAGCTATTCAAAATTTGTCAACATTTAAAATTTATCCCCAAAATATGATCGTATGGTATATTTTCAAATGAAAATCGATTCAGAAATCTGGAAGTACACTTCGTCCATCTTCAAACAACGCAATAACCTCAGAAGTTTTAAACAGCCATTATCCTACAAGTCCATAGTAATATAGAGGTACACCATATTGCAGGAATATAACTTCATCTGAATATGATTGAATAATATATTGAATCATAGGGTTCATTTATGTTTTGTAGCCTCACAATATATTTTTTAGAAATATGAAGCTCATACATTTACATGTTTCTTTTGAGCATTATATTCATTTCATGAATAAAGTGAATATTTATTCTGCCTTTTAATGGTACCGTTCAGATATGAATGAAACCAATGCATATTTTTTCTGTTCAGTTTGTTCAGATTTTTCGAACTTGTTTGACTCTATGAGGGGTGAAAGTTCTGAAATTACTCAGCAAACATCAGTTTTCATGATTTCTTCTGATTTACAAAAATGTGGCCATTAGTTTTTTTAAAAAGAATATTTTATCATAGGTACTGAACTGAAACTTTCAATAGGAATTATATTTTTGTCATATTTCATAAAAAGAAACTATGGATAATTCATATCATATGAAATTTCAAGATATCATAGGTAAGATTATCTTACATGAAAATAAACAGAATGTGATTTCCATTACTTAATGTATTTGCAAGATTCATCCAATCTTTCACTTATAAGAGACACACTGGTTTCACCAGTAAAAGGCACATCTTCTTCTCCCACACATTTTTGTAGCGTCTCGATTTTCATTAGGAAAAAAGAATATGAATTCTTGAAAACGCATACGGAGATGCCAAGTTTTTTTGGAATTGTGGACGTCTTCAGAGACTCGAGTGCTTCACAATGGTTTTAGTGAAGCCACCTTTAGGAATAACTTCAGCACAGCTGTTTTACTTACGACAGATTACAGTTTACAAAACCAGAAAACATATCAAACATGCCTGAAAAATGTTTCGTTTATTGAAACACGTATTGAGGTTTTGTAAAGTTCTAAAATGGGATGACACTGATAGCTAAAACATTGCAAATTTTGCAAACTTTGTTTGCAGATACAATTAGAAAACTGATATCCATGTAATTATGACAATGAGGAATTTGCAGCGCACAGTTAGGCCGATAGTATAAAAAACCAGCAATTGAATTGGTGTAACACTGAAGGCAATGAATGTGATATGTCTTAAAAAGACGCCTCAACAAGATAAGTTCCATCCATCCCGCTGCCCGTTTGGTTGGTCTGAGCTGCCGATGCAGCTGGCATGTACTTCCCGCACGTTTGCTGGTACCTCCTCGGACAGCAGCGACCGCAACAGGACTGAAGTAGCCCTATCGATACGGCGGAATGGGCCGGACTGGCCATCGGAGAAGGTGACCCGGGCCTCTTAGGGTGACCATTGTAGGGTACTTCCAGTTCAACGAATTCGCGATCGGTCGTCTTTTCCAGACAACGCAGAAGATGGTGATGTTGCAGTTCAAAGATGTCTTCGTCTCTGTAGTTATCGTCGAGTTCAATTCCCGATTCTTGAGCAGCTATTCGGGCTTCAGCCGCTTTCTTTTTGCTCACGAAAGCGGCGCCTGAGGAGGCTTTGGCGATTCGGATTCGGGCTAGCCGTGCTTTCTGGAAATTGAAGAAGAACATTATACCAGGTATAAAGACGAAACATTTTTATTGAAATTCAGTTCATGTAGTTGCCTAAACTCACACAGTAAATGAATATGTCCTTAACAAAGGGCAAAAAAAAACAATTTTCATGGAAACTACCGTTCCTAGATTACATTCCGTTAAAAAATGTTGAACAAACAATATTTTGGTGAAATATAACTCTCTGTAACCTCCTATGAATATGTTTTTCCAATTTTGTTTTGGAAAATAAATTCTGATTGTTCCTGAGGCATTTGACCACACGAATAAAGTTTAGTTGAGGATCTGAAAATCCTTTACAGCGTTTGTTTGTAAGTGGTTTGTTGGTGAATGTTACAAGTTGAAATTTTCATTGTTCACAGACAGATTTGCAATCTATGGAAGAACAAATCAAATTATTTGAATGAAGTGTTGAAATTGTTGAAGATATCAAGGAAACTTGAACCGAAATTTTTGGTCGAGTGAGTTGAAATAGAAATGAAATTAAAAAAAAATGTAAGAACGCTAATTTTCAAAGAAATGACTGACCTAAAACTGAAATGAATCGATAAATGGGTTAAACATGAGTGAAATGTTGATTATATAGTAATTGAATGGGATATGAAATAAAACAAAATAAATGAAAATGATTTCAAACTAAGTTAAACCACGACATTTCAATTGGTAATATTCACAATCGTCTTCGAGTGACAACTGGCGTATTCCTGATACTTGACACTATTTATTTATAGGTCACTTAAACGTTTTCATTTCTCCCACACCTCCCCCTTCAGAAGCATGCTTCTCAGATAATAACGGTAACCTTCTTCGCGGATGGAGAATGTAGAGTTATCTTACCAAATAACTCCATTCATCGTTCCACAACGGTCTGGGATGTTCCGGGATATTTCCGAACATTCCAGACTTTTTTCGAGTATTTCACAATATTCAAAACTATTTCATGATGTTCTGAAATGTTGTAGAATTCTGTAGAATACTCTCAAATGTTCTAGATTATTCTAGACTATTTTAGAGGGAAACTTCTAACTATCCCAAAAGCAAGTTATTCGGGTATGAACGGGATAAACTGATGTGACACGGGATGAGCTGATGATACTTTGACAGAAAAAAATAAGCCTATATTTTCTGCTACCCGAGTCAAGCCGGGCCGGGTGTTTGGGCCACATGAGGTCGACACAGTGGCTCATTGCTCAAGCGGATCGTGGCCGTGTGCCCCATTCTTCGTGGCCCGCATGTTCATTCGGGGCATATGCTTAAGTGAATACGTTTCTTTAGTGTCCACTTTGTTTTTCTTCTCCAACAGCTCTCTTATAGTCTTTAATTCGATACTGTGCGAATGTTTTTCAGAATAAAAGTCCAATAGTGGTGATAGTGGAAGCAATTTCAATATACAATGTACTAACTTGCCGCATTCCAAAATCATGAAGTACTAGCGATCCGCCCGGGTGCAATGCTGATACTTAATATAAATTCACCCACGGGAAATTTAAGGGCATGAAGAAACAGTGATGAATAGATAATTTCGTTTCATGGACGCGCCTTTTCCCCCGTGGCTGATGCCCCAGTTGGGATACTTAAAAATCATGTCTTATTGCACTTCTACAATATAAAACAAACCTACATACAAAATTTCAGCCTTCGAAAATATACCGGTATGGAAAAACAGTGATGAAAAGTAACTTTATTTTATGAACACACCTTTATCACCCGCGGTTGGCCCTCCAGTTGAAATATTTTAAAATATTTTTATGTCTACAACATGAAACGAACCTACATTAAAAATTTCAGCCTTCGAAAATGAAGCGGTATGGAGAAACAGTGATGAAAAGGTAACTTTATTTTATAAACGCGCCTTTTTCCCCCGCGGCTGGCGATCCAGTTAGGATATTTAAAAATCCTTCCTTGTTGAACATCTACAACATAAAACGAACCCACATACAAAATTTCAGCCTCCAAAAATATAGCAGTACGAAGAAACAGTGATGAAAAAATAATTTTCATATGTAAATGCGCCCCTTTTATCCCCATGGGGGAGCTCCAGTTATAATTTTCAAAAATCCTTCCTTATTGCACATCTACAACATGAAACGAACCTCCATACAAAATTAAAGCCTCTAAAAATACAGCAGTACGGAAAAACAGTGATGAAAACGTAATTTTTATTTGAAAACGCTTCCCTTTCACCCCTACGGGAAGCTGCCGAGTTGGAATGTTTGAAAATCCTTTCTTAGTGTTCATTTAAGATCTAAGAAGGACCTATATAAAAATGCTCAGCTTCCTAGGACTCACCAGTACAGAGAGACAGAGATGAATGAGTGTTAAGTGACTTTCGCATTTATAAGTATAGATTTAACCACTTTGGACTGTCAAAAATTCAGCAATATAGTGCTTTTCTGACAGTTTGTTGGATTTACTCGCCTATCAGCAAGAATTGGTACTTCATGAGATGTATGATTCATAAGTGAAAATGATAGAATCTCAAATTATGAAGGTGGAATTTTAGCTGTGTCATCTGTGAGTTTTTCGTTCATCAATCAAAAATGAATCCTTACCCTTTGTGCTTTCCGCTTATCTGCTCTTTGATTTTGGTGGTATATTCTGCTGAAATTAGATACAATTACTGGTACTGGCAAAGCTATTACCAACACACCACTCAAGGAGCACACTCCTCCGACTATCTTTCCAGCAATTGTTGCGGGAACCATGTCGCCATATCTGAAAAAGAAAACAGTTGAATAAGTTGACAGGTTCACTTGCTATTTAAATCTTTATCTTCATGTATTAATACCGCGATAGTGCAAAAGAAATATATCTAAATATTTACTAAACTTATAGAATAACTTGATATTCGGTACTAATATTTTCAATGGAAATAAATGGATTTTGGAATAATTGTTTCTGATCATTATTATTGCGATATAAAATCTACTTTGTGGAAACCTTCACAGAATTTTTTCCGATTGTTAAATTCAAATTAACGCAAAAATGAATGAAAATACTTTATATAACGTTACCAGATATCTGGATAGAAAAAATAATTGGTCTTGTTTTGCGAAGAATATATGAGTCTTAGCAACAGCGGTATGTGTGACCCAAAATGTACTAGATTCAATAACCTACCCAAGGTATTCAGAATTTGGACTCCCAAGTTTTTTCAGCGGAAAATACGGATTCCAGAAAATCAAAGTTATCGACATGGACTGGTTTTTTCAACAACAAAACTGGGCAAATTCATGTTTTCTTTAAATAAACCCAGAATTTTACAAATCGACCAGATGTCGATCGAATTCGGATTTTTGAAGATCCAGAAAACAAAAAACTTTATCTTGATCTGTTCCAGAATGCAGAGGAAGAATGGTAAGGTTTCTGAGAGAAATATTTTTTTGCTTTCCATGCAGGAAAGTCAAATAGATGGAAAGCGAAATGTTGATTCAGTGCTGAAAGCCGCCATCAGCCTGTGGAGAAGTGGCTTTAGAAAAAGTTTCATAGTCGCGGAATGACAACATTTGCCTGACCAAATTTACTCAGGAACACCTTCAAACACAAGATATGGCCGTTCTAGACAGGTTCACGTTCTAATCAAGGGTGAATCCCATACGAAATTTATAATATTAGTTCGAATGAAGTGTTAGAGTTCATCGGGTAATCCAAGACATGCTGAGCTGCTGATTCTAGCGACAGTTGGAAAAAGGAGATCTGATCCAAATACAATATTAAAAACCAAATGGAAGCATGCCAGGATGACCTGATGCATGCATAATGACCAGAGAAGGCATGATCGATACACCCTGAAAGCAAATAATAATTTTGTAGTTTTTTTGAATTTTTTTGAAATGCATTTGATATTTCAATAACAGAAATTGTTAAAACCCTAGACACAAGATTTCCCTAAGACGTTTTATTTTTCAATTATATTTGCATGACTCGATTGATCGAAGTTGGTTGTGAGGCAGAAAGTCCTTGGGGTGTGTAAAATGAAAATATTTTTATATATTTTTGTGCTGAAGTCATTTATTTTGTTTTGTAATTCACCAGTCTATATTCAAATCATTATATGATTTTTGGATTCTCATTGCCTTTCTGCCCTAAAAATTCATCTTGATTTCCACATAGCATATGATTTTTTTGAAAATATCAAAGATTTTTTACATGATTTGTCTTGAAAAATTGAACATGTTCGCTAGATTTTTTCTATACTAAGCTCATTTCCTACTAGTTATTATTAAAATTTATAAAATAGAACACAACATATTGAGAAATTATACGGGGTGTTTATTATACATGCGGCAAAAAATTAAGGAACTATTTCTTGGACTATTCTAAGGATATTTTATCCTTCAATGATTTTTGATAGGGCACTTTGTTTCGAAGATACGGGGCAAAAAAGAAATTTTGAAAATAACAATTTTGGTAATTTAAAAATCATATAGCGTCTCACTGGACCTACCGAGTAATAGAAATCTAACAATTCCGTTGATACCTATCAACAACATTCCGATTCCTACAAACGGCTGCAGGATGTACCGATAGTTACAAGAAATGCAATGTGGCTTAAGCACGATGGTGCACCACCGCATTTTACCACATTGGCTCAACATTTTCCAACAGTGACATACGGAGATCTCTGGATTGGTCGAGGTGGACCTAACTTATGGCGCTCTCGATCACCGGGCATAAACCCCCTAGATTATTTACTATGGGGCCACCTAAATTCATTAGTTTATACTACTTCGAGATGGGGGTAGTCATTTCCAATAGTTCTTGTAGATTGAGAAACATTACATGTAATTTTTGGTAATAAATTCTTTTTCGCTCCGTATCTTCGAAACAAAGCGCCCTGTCAAAAATCATCAACGGACAAAATGTCCTTAGAATAGTCCAAGGAATAGTCCCTTAAATTTTTGCCACATGTTTAATAAACACCCTGTATGTACGAGTAAGTTCGTTGATTTAAACTTCAAGGGTGCATTGTGAAATTTGATTTTCTATCTATAGGATGTAAAAAGGGGTTACTTTTGAGCATTCGAGAACATGCTTTAGTGGAGAGGGTCTCATTTTCATTGGATAATAGTTTGGTGAATGATTTTATTTTCATTGTCATTGTCCACTGATTCCATGAATATCATTTTCGGTTCAGTAATACTTTATGATTTCTCCATGTTAAACAGTTTCATTTTCAAAATTCTTACCTGATGTGAAATTATAGACAGTTGCAGATCAGGAAGCGACAAGACGTCTTAGATTTATGTGAATTCCTACGTAATCTATTTTCGTGAGTTCTTCACAACTAATATGGGTTAAGCTTGACGTCATATACAGGAAGGCTCATCCACAGAAAACTTGTACGCGAGATGCCTCATCAGTTGGTTCATTCACGATGTGAGAGAAATTCTTGATTTTCAGTTTTTGCTTTGAATTAGACTAATAATCACATGAATGTAGTTGTTTCGAAAGTACTTTTCTTCGTTCGCGTTCATGTGAAAGTAATTGATTCGGAGGTGTGTTTTTTCAGTTAGTGTCTGAAAGTAACTTTTATGTATGATTTACATATCTTTGTAAAGAGTTTATTCCTTCCTTTGGAAGTTTTGTACAAAGATGGAGTTGTAGAAATCCATGAAGCTTTTCACCCAAAAAATTATTATTTTGTCAAAAAAGCTCCCCTTTCGATTCAATTAAAAATCGCATGGCTGTGATTGAATCAAATGATCGAATGAATGTCATTACGTACTTTCAGCGTGATAAGATTCAACTCATTCGTGACATCTTTTGATATCCAGAAAAGTGTTAATGAGGTATTTTTGTAACCCTTCATTGATTCAGTTGAGAGTTACATATACATAACTACATATATTTACACTAACT
>WOGL01001063.1:0-12776 GCA_015342145.1 Leptinotarsa rubiginosa
GTAAGTTGGTAGTCTTGATCACGAATCTGAAGGAATTTTGAGCCTATTTTGCCACTTAATATGTTTTATCGTAAAAATGGGGTGTTCCATCGCGAGTGGCGGACAATGTATATCACTTTGGCCAACCCCATTCAGGTGGTAGGTGCATTTTGAGCATTTCCTTCAGTCCTGAGAGTTTCATCGTTCTACCTCGAATATTACGGAAGATACGGGGGTGTTTCCATGAGAAGTGAGACACACTGTATAGTTCCCCTGTAGAAACAGAGCTACATTGTGGAAGTTTCATTTGAATGGAGATGTTAGGACTAATGACCGCTGCTCCCACCTCCTCATCCGTTTTTGAAGCGTTAGCGTTCAGTTGAATATGATTTTGATATTGTTCTAATAGGAATTGGAGGTGGTTTTTCATGAGTGATGGATTAATGTAGTGTTTGTCGAAGATGAAAATACTACTGTGACATTTGGTTTGGCTCATGGTCCATAGAGGAAAAGTAGTCAAGTAGAAGAGACGTCAGTAAAAGTTACGCCGAGATCCCTAGAAGCCATTTTTATTCTTTCGTGTAGGGGTTTCGCTAATCTAGACCTGTTTCCATATGAAGTGCTTGGTTTGGTAAGGAAAGCAGTTTCATAGGAAGGATGTTGTCGGAGTGCCTGCATTTTCGTAGCGTGAGTTAGTGTAAGGAGTGTTCTTCTGTATTCCAGCGACAGCTCATTGGCTTCACAATAAATAGGGGAAGGACGGATAAAGTGATCCAGGCAGGTGAAGTGGTCACCTTCTGTTACCGGATGAACCAATAAGAGCTATCTTTCAAAGACGTATTGAAATGATTTATTGGTTGACGCCATATTGCATCCGTAAACACTAAGGAGCATTTAGGAGGTAAAGTGACCTGGTGGGCCACTTTACCTCCTTAGTGCTTATTTTTCTGCCAACAAATAATGTTTTTTGTTATTTTAGGTATGACAAATAGATACACGCGGACGTCACAGCAGCAGGAATGCAGTTCAGAGGCAATGGATAAAGCTATACAAGCTGTACGAAAAGGTGAAATGGGCTTCTTGAAAGCAAGCAAAACTTTCGGTGTTCCTTGAACAACGCTCAAACGGCGTGTACAGGAAAAAACAAAGACGCCGTTGAAAATATAAAAATACTGGGGTCTCGTCGTCCAATTTTTAGTCCAAAACAACCTATTTTAGAACTGGAAAACATTGAATCAGGACGTTAATACCCAGATAACACCAGCTGCAGTTACTCCACCAACATTTAATTTTTACCTAAACCCACAACCCAGATCATCCTTCGCAATATCGCCTTGCAACATATTTTCGATTCCCAAAGCATTTGCTATGACTAAAACTGTGAATAGAAAGAGAGGGNAAAAATGTGAATAGAAAGAGAGGGCGTATGGTAGTTTTAACCAGCAGCCCATATAAAAATGAGTTGCAAGAAGAAGAAAGCTACAAAGAGAGTGAAAAAAGCTACTATCGAACCAACCTCAACTAAAACTAACAAAAAACTCAAAACTAAAATCAAAAAACGTGGCACGAACGTCGCTGAAAAGAAAAGTGACAAATATAATGACACAGATGATGACCCTGAATGCTTTCACTGTGGCGAAGTTTGGTCTGAATCAAACATGAAGATGGTTGGATACAGTGTTCTAGTTGTAAGCGATGGGTCCATGTGGTCGGGTTGTGATGACAACGATGATAACTTTCTTTGTGAATTTTGTTCCTAAGAATACAAATATACAAATGACGAGGTTGTTACTTATATTCTATAGATTATTAACTAAAAGTTGATTTAATTTGTTAATAATGAATAATTGAGAAGAAGCTAACAAGTTAAGACTTGATTTTTGCAATCAATATAAAAAGCGGTTAATAAGTAAATAAAGCCTGTTTATGATAAGTAAACGTAAGTATATTTAGATTAAGAAAAATAATAGACTGTTGATTGTTGTCAGTTAATATGTAGAATTATAATACTTTTTGAATTAAAAACTGTTGTTTAAGTTAAATATTTTTCCATGCAAAATTTCAATTTGAAGTACGCCCGTTTATGAATTTGTATATGCCATTTTACCCGACCAGGATAGGTAAAGTGGTCAATTTCCCATTTCGATTTCAATCTTAAATTATGCTAAAATTATCANTTATTTTCTTGTAATTTCAGTTTTTTGTTTTTGATAAAATTGTTATTTTCGGTTAATCTTTTTATATTTATTTTTATTTTTCCAGGCATTTCAAATCAATTTATATTATATTAGACAATGGAAGTCCGAACTGATGAAATACTGATGAGTTAAATATTTTTTCCATGCAAAGTTTCAGCCACTTTACCCGTTTATAAATTTGTATATGCCATTTTACCCGACCAGGATAGGTAAAGTGGTCAATTTCCCATTTCGAATTCAATCTTAAATTATGCTAAAATTATCAGAATATTGGTCTATAAACAATATAATATCGAAACTTAATAAGTACACGAATAATAATAAACAAACAAACTGTAAAAAGGTTGACATTTATTCGGTTGGCGTGGGTTCAAAGCTTAGGGTGGCCACTTTACCCTACCTTCCCCTACTACAATCTCATTGAGTTGTATTTTATTCCATACTTTTTCTGTAAGAGTAAACACGGAAAATGCTTCTTTCTACACAAAATACAGACGATAATAAATCATTTTTGATAACTCACAGTTAGAGTTTCAGTTTTTCTTGAGAAATACGGTAGAATTAATCATTATAGGTATAGCTAAATTTCTGTGAACTTCAAGGTGGTATTGCTGTCAAATCGTTTAGATATTATTCAACGTGAAGGAAATGTGGAATAATATAATCAGTTAAGTAGTAGTAATTATACAAATAAACCTGCACTTTCATATAACTTCTTCGACTGAATAGGTTCATTAGTGTTGGACATTTCTATCTATTTTTGGAGAACCGATCATTGCAATGAATAAAATGTACTCAATTCTAATAGTTAAACCAGTTTTTGAAATAACTGCATTCAATTCACAAGCAATAAAGAGTCAGTGATACTAAATTATTCAAAGTTATACATCCTTAGAGCTTGTTGGTTGGTAATGTATTCCTCTCGCAAAAAATTACCCTTGGTACAGTTCACATTTGCAATTATGTAGCAATTGTGTGGGTTGAAACAGAGCAAAGCTTAAATACCTTTTTTGTCAAAGCGTCGTATCAGCTTGTACTATCAATAATGATCTTTGATAAAATTCACTCAAACAAAAGTATGTAAACAACTATCAATTTCAATTTCAATATAGTTGAGTATCTATCTACACAAAGGCAAATGTGACATTACCTTCGAATTGATTCAAAACGTAAAACAAAACCACGAACCTTTCTTCATTTCGTGTATCACATTAGTTTGAAGTCATTTGATTTTATTTTACTTTGCCGCACGATTTTTGATTTCGCGATAACTACTAAAGCTAGCCACAATCATACAGTTTTCACTGAACAGCCATAACTATCAGTTATGTACATGGACATGTGTACATGTGTATGTGCCTCAGTCACAGTTAAACACAACAGTTCATTTAAACTAACAAAGAATTAAATGACTGAACTGAGCGCGTTTATGGTTTTTCGCTTTTCATTTTCATTATTTCGCGTGTGAACCAGTGATTCAAACCGCGATGCCGGACGATCGATTTCCACTTCCTATCGTCCAACCCATGCTAGGAATCACACGTTGAAAGGTAAGACCTCGTTAGTCTTCAGCTCGCACAAGTTTCGACTTTTGAGAGATTTGTTTGTAGGGAAGCGACAGTCGGTTAACGGAAAAACAGATTTTTTACCACATTATTTCACGTAAACAAAACTGTTAATGCTTTTTCATTTTCATGTGAAATTAGAGCGGTAAACTCATTCTTCTTGGCCGAATCCATTGTGGAATCTGAATGATTGAACTGTCTGCTTGTGTTCATTCCAGTTCATGGTTTTAACTAACATTTATAGCTGTTCATTTGAAAATATACGTGTGTAGCCGGCCTAAGTTCTCAATTTCAATTTTATGTAAAGGGCAATTATAATATTCAAGAAAAACTTAAGATAAATAACTCATTTATTTGATAAAAATCAATATCGTATTTGTGTTAAAAGCTTTTCAATCACCACATTATAAGTATGTATATAATATTATTTCCACCTTTGAAATGGGTATAGTAGAGCTATCTTTAAAAGATATACCATCACGGACTTTTTTGTAAAAGAACAGCAATATGTAGTGAATTGTTTTGTTACATCTCAAATGAGTTCAGCAGTGTTTTTGATAAAAGCTCCCGGCATTGCATGAGTAGGACCGCTGCCCCGACTTCGCATGGATCACATCATCATATTTCAACCAATTCACCGACACATTAATAAATCATACACATAAACCGTCTTCTGGAATAACTTCATCCATTAGAGAAAACCGTAAACAAATACGTACTACTGACAATTTAGCAATTGATAATATCAACTGGTTATCATTGAGATAAGAGAATCTCTATTATGGTGATAGACCTGTTGACAGACAGACAGACGCAGTGAGAAGACTCTGTTTTTGTAGTGGTGAAGTAGCGCAAAATATATTAAAATAATAGGAGACACTCCTTCATTTAGTGATCTGCTGCTGGTTCTTTATTAGAAATAATGGACTACCCTGATGTAGAAAAGATCTGAATTTATTTATTGATTTGAAATGCGGAAAAGAGATTTTTCAACATCATGATTTTACTTAAATTTTCAGTACAATCTAGAAACGTTTTTACTTTCTACTTTTCCAACTTCTTACAAAAAATGTAGGTTCCAGAGGAAGGAAGAAAGCAATCAATTTCAAAACGAATATTTGCCAAGATATGTAGATCTTCCATAGAAGTCACTTTCCGATACAAATTGGAAGAAAAAGCCTTGAAACAACTAATTTTATATGAACATTGAATTATACAAAAAATCACATTTTCCTTATTACTTACATAAATTACTGTCACCTCAATGGTGGACATCGATGTTTCGGAATAAAACACTTGTCTTATTGCCTCTTCAGCACCAATCTGCTGTAATTCATAACATTACGACTTAAGTGGGGAATGGGAAAAAATACCAGCGTGGTTCAAACAGAACTGACTAGTATCTCAATCGCCACAAAAGAAATAACCAGGAAAGACATTTCTGGCAAAAAAACAATCTGCGCTGTTAGTAAACAAGCCCTATTAGCCTTGAACAGATGCTAGTACTAGAGTGTCACCAAGATTCAGCCAAAGCATCGGTAGATAATAACATTATCCTGAGGAGGGTTAAAGGCCACGACAGAAGTGAAGGTAATCGCATTGCCAACTCTTTAGCCAAGGAAGCGGCTGAACTAAGAATTTTTGGACCCAGTGACACCTACGGCCTGATGACTTCAACAATTGCGGAACTAGCCAAACGTCATACCCATGTTCAATCCCTAAAGAGATGGGATGGAATCAAAGGATGCAGTCTTGCCTGGATCACTGGGCGACTTTGGGAAGCTGGCGCCGAAGAAATATCTGGCGATGACCAGGAAAAACCTATGCTCAACAGTAGGATTTCTCTACAGATCCAAAGAACATGTCACGGATAAGTTGAATCTAATCGTGACACGATGACAGTACCTAATAACATTTAAACGATTAGGTATTCGATTCAATCCCAGCCATAGAAATCTTGTTTGAATTGAAAAGGGTACATCTCTAAGAGATATTAGATTTTGAAAAAGATTCTTACGGCTGGGATTGAATCAAGCAAGCAATTAAATTCAATTGAGTACTGTCATCGTGACATGAATAGATTTTAGTCATACTTGACATGAAGTCGCAATGTTATGAATGAACTGAGTAGTTCGTCTTGTAATATTATCTAGATTGGTGCTAAAGAGTCAATGAGACAAGTGTCTTATTCCGAAATATCGATGTCCGCCGATGAGGATGACAATGTTCCATGTAAGTGCAATTTTATGTCTTCAATATACTATATTGTGTAGCGTTCCTGTGAATGATAACTGATTCAATTCCATATCAAATGTTTGAAGTACAAATATGAAAAAGTGATATTTTGTAAATTCAATATTTACATAAAAGTAGTTGTTGCGAAAGTACTTTTTCTTTCGTGTTATTCAATGTTTATATGGAAGTAGTTGTTTCGAAAGCGCTTTTCCTTCCAGTTTTGTATCTGAACTCAAGTTATATGCAAAATCTACCCATATTTGTGGATAGTTTATTTTTAATTTATTTGCTTTCTTCTTTCCTTTGTAAGTTCACCACATTTTTTGTATCAAGATGGAGAAGTAGGAAGCCAAAACGTTTCTTATCCAAAAATTAATTTCTTCTAAAAATATAGGTACCCCTTTCAATTTTAGATAAGAAGTCAGCATTTTTTGAACCATTGAATATGTATAAACTCTGTTCATTGGGGTGAATATGCAAGGTCACAAATCATGACATCATATTCACTGAAAAAAAGTGTGCTCGTCGTTTCTTTGTTGTCCATATCGCCAGAGATTATAATAAAATCAAATCAGAGTCCATTTCCTATAATTAAACTATGAAGATGTTACGTGTAGATGAACAGATATTAAGACGGCAAAAGGGATGAAACTTGAGAGGACATATTTTATCTCAGGTACGGATGGGTCGATTTTTTAAAGAGAGATCGTCCCGTTGATAAATTTAGAAAACATTTATACCGTCAAAAATGCAAATCAAGATTGATCATCTGGGTACCAAAAGCGACATCGAACAATTTGTAAGTATTTTAATACATTTTCAGGAGAATGGAAAGGTACTGTCACATGAGAAAATTGAAAGACTGACAATCTTATAGTACCTTCAATTTTATAAGTATGTTTCGCACACAATTTCGTAACAATTCTATCGAATGGAATAAAATAAAACTTTAGGTTCATGTTATTTTTTATATTTTTTTGGAAACCTACAAATGTTATTTTATGTTCAAGTACTTCATTTTGATAATATAGAAAACTGTTTACCGTGCTCATATCGTTTATGTTAATTGACACTTTCATAAAATTTCCAGCGCGTTGTTCATTTTCAAAGTATGTTAGAAAATGTTACGGTCACTCGATTTTCTGAAGAGTTAAGTAGTCTCCCAAGTCAAACACATTGTAATACTATTGAACACTTTTTTCACACCTTCCTAATTCACTCATTATTATGGAGTTCGACAACAGTGGCGTAGGCACTGTAGGTAATGTTTGTATTCAACGAGCAGTATTAAATTTCTTCAAATAATTCAATTCTCCAGAAGTTTCCCAGCCAATTATCACTCAATGTTACGATGATATTAAAATTGAGTAAAATTCATTTTTTGACGAGGTAATCAGTGTTTTTCAGCAACCATTTTGAGTATTTTTTTTCACTTTTCACAATTCACAAAAATTAAAATCGTAATGGAGAACTTCAAATACTTTTTGACGTCTATCACGGAGGTTCGAAAAGAAAACGATTCAGCAAAACGAAACTGCGATATTTTTTTAATTTAATTTTTTCCAATTCTGAAGTTAAGGGTAGGTTTTAGCTTCGGAAACGTTAAGATGAGTATAAATAAACTTCTTAGCCCTTGTTTATGAAAAAAATTATAAAATATGATATGAGTTACTCGAAAACGGAACATTTTTCTTTGTGAAAAATATTTTGAATTAATGCAGTAATTTATTGGCGTGAACTATAGGAGTTTGCCGTCTTCACAATTATATAGAGGTCTCCATTACAACTTTTTTTCAGATTCTCGTAGGTGAAGATACCCAAAAATATTAATGAAAAACTGATGTTAATGATCAGAATTGTTTCGATTTTAATGTATTTCACATTGTTTCAATGATATCAGAACCTATCTTGCTGTAACAAAAACGGTTAGGAGGTTTCAGGAGAGTCAGTGAGTCGTATTGTTTTCTGAAGTGTTAGTAGAATTTATTGTTACATATACAGCATAAATAATATTGATAAGGGGTGCTTTGCAATTTTTAGTTGTCAATATAGAGTTCTCGATAGCAATCCTTGGCAAAAAAATCAGACGAGACTCACTCAATCTGAACTGTAAGTAAATAATTGTCATTATAGATTATTTGCTTTCAATATCCCGGAAATAAGGTGGCAATTACAAAGTTGATATATACTTCACACTCTTCCATTTCTAGCAAATTCTTGAAATGTATCCTGAAAATCTTTGAATATTTCACACTTGTAACGTGATTTCGAAAACTTGAAAAGCATCAGGGTGGAATATCTTCCGAAAGTTTTACAGAAGTCTCTGTTTACGATTCATATTGACTGAATCCATATTGGCTGTCCAATGAAATCTACTTACCATACTAATATTCAGTTCATAACAATTATTTTCATTCTTATATAAGAATAAGTTGTACATTTGCAATACAATAAACAAAAAATCACAAAACCAAAACCAAAAATTAACAATTCAAATAATTCTGGTCATCGATGAATTATGCAAAAAAATCCAAAGAAAATTAGAAAAAATAAAAAAGGAATATTTTTTTGTATTTTGGGAAAAACTGTTTTCGACTATCTACTTATTCACCACTAAACAAAAAAATGTGGGAAACTACCGAAAAAAAGAACAAAGAAAATAATTACAATAAAATCTCTTTAAAAAGAGCTATAGATCATACACAGGGTTTTCTTTCAGATACAATCTGGAAATAACAACGCCCTACAAAAAGACATTGAATTACACAAAAATCATGTTGTGTCATTCAGTTTATGATACAAACATTCATTATGGAATTGAAACAGGTTTCGTACATAGGAAAGCACAATGTGATACATGAAATAGTGTCACATACATGGAACGCTATCATCCTCAATGGTGTACTTTGATGTTTCGGGACAAGACACTTATCACCTCATCAGTACCGTTTTGGATAAGATAAGGAGAAAGCCTTCACTTATTTCAACATTACATTTTCATGTCACCGGAAGAGACAAATCTATTCTTGTCACGATGACAGTACTTAGGTACACACATTCATTTGGTTAGTTAATCCCAGCTATAGGAATTTCATTTGATTTGAAAAGGAGATTATTTTCAGGAGAGATAAGTATTTTGGGAAGAAAGCTTTGGCTTTCTACTTCTCGTTCATTAAAAACAAAATGTGGGAAACTTTCAAAGAAAGGAATGAAGAAAATAACTGCAATAAAAAATCTCCATGAAGATATGTTATTTCAAAATTTTTGTTCATTTGTATGAGTCTACTTTGACCTGAAATATCTCAGTGAATATCTCGAAATAAGCGACATTTGAATCAGTGCACTTTAACCAACGTAACACACGTCAACTAATTCCGTCACCATAAAAATTGTGTGCTCGGGATTCGATGTAGTCAACGAAAGCCGTTTTTGCTTGGTCCTGATTAGCGAAGGTTCTACTGGTGAGAAAATTATCAAAGTGCTTGAAAAGATGGTAGTCGGTTGAATAGAGGTCTGGGGATGCTCAATTCGTTTAATTTTCGGGCGGTGATTTGTGAAACGTGCGGACGGGCGTTGTCGTGGAGCAGGATTGGAACTTTTCTGTTGATCAGTGCTGCTGCTGACACAATAAGACTCTTCTGTGAGGGTTTGGCCCGGTTGCAGAAAGTAATAATGAATCAAATCAGCCGTTGACTACCATACAGAACTCCAAGGTCTTTTTTGGGGAGCTTTCGCTTTCAGAAAATGCCTGGGTGGCTCATCGGTGTCCAATCACTATCCTGAACATCTCCTGTTGTATAGAGGATACACTTTTCATCACACGTGACCATTCGATCCAAAAAAGGATCGTTTTGCTTGCGCAAAAGCAAAGAAGAACAGACCTCGTCCTGAATTACTATAGGTAGACCACTAGGTAGGTTAAATCTCTGGAATAGCATCAATGCATAGAATACAAAATTCTCCACCGATCACTAAATACCACGACACAGTAGAATAATTATTTCTCATGAACATTGAATCACACGAAAAAAAAATTCATATCGAAACAACTACTTTCATATGAACATTGAATCACATGATAATGACTTACTCCATTCAAATTGTTCCACAAACATTAGTTATGAAATCGAAGTAGATATTATTCACAGGAACGTCACACAACGTTATCATATGATCATACAAAATATCACTTACATGGAACACTATCATCCTTAATGAAGTACTTCGAAGTTTTTGGACACGACACCGGCCCTAATGATGAAGAAGTAGAAAACCAAAATAATTTTTTCGGAAAAAATTTGTTTCACATAACGAACAAAAGATAATTGAAACTTTCTATGCTATTTACCACTTTTATTTGTAACTAATGTTACTGCAGTTTGAAAATGTCCTTATTGGACGAAACTGCAGTAACGTTAGTTACAAATAAAAGTGGTAAAAAACATATAGTTTCAATTATTTTTTCTTCATTATGATTTCCTACCACGTAGTAACGGCTACATCCATCAATTTATTGTCTCACATAACTTCACTTTTGATATTTTGAAGTGATGAACTGAATATCCAAAAATGTTTTCTGTAAAACATTTTCTCGTATGTTTTTCCCATACCTGGTTTTCTAGTAGGCCAGTTCCTCATTACCTTCCATTATCTAGTTCCATAATGAAACGACTTAACAAAGTATAATTTTGAGTGCATAGTTAAGAGAACTGTATAATTTCGTTAGTAGAGAAAATAAAGTCGTGATAGTAATAGCACTCTTTATACACACACATCTTTGACATAACGGAATAGATCAATTGATCTCATTATGTTAATTGGAAACAATTTCAGTTTGCATATTGTTGATTCAACGTTTTCCAAACGAATTTGTATTTTTTTCCGACAAAATCTCAACAGATAAACCGTTTTGATAACCGCCACTGTAGGAATGGGTTAAACTATTATATAGTGTCAATAAGTACATGCCTACTAATGATTTCTGCATATATTACATTCAAGTGTTTCCTGGTAACCAATTGGTCTAATTGAATATGCATTACTTTCATCTTTAGCTAAATTATGGTGAGTAGTTTTTCATTAATCTGAAGTTGCGTATTTCATGGCAATACCCAGTAGAAATTTGTTTGCTCTGTGGTTTTTTATTATTTCTTAATTAACTAAATCAAACACGTTCATTTCTAAACAATAATATACAAACTCACGAATAAACGAAATCGTAAAAGGAGCAGGTCACGAGTGCTTCCCATATTTATTACATACAGGGTTATTCTTCGAAACTATTCAACGAATGATTTTCAGAAACTGTTTTCAAATGGATTTTTGAATTCAGTTCCAAAATTCATAGTAGACTATTCAAAAAACTGAGTTAAATATTCAAATTTCGCGAGCTACGTACAATCGATTCGCGTTATTTTATTTTTTTTATGTTGGTTACCTCGTCACGGACATATGCTCACAGTTTCGACTGTTTAGCATGTTAAGTTTGTTGCTGAAAGGTATAAAAGTTAGAAATGTTTTGCATGTTCGACGATTTTCTGCCGTCGAAAATATTCAATCGAAGAATTTGCATCAAATGTTGTATAAAAAATAGAAGTGAGTGCTCGAAAACATTTTAAATGTTGACAGTGGCATACGGTGATTGCACTCTGTTTTCAAGTGGTACAAGCTCTCCACAGAAGATCGAAAAGATTTGAATGAAGATACTCGCCCTGGACGCCCTAGCACATCAACAACCGATGAAAATGTTGAGAGAGTTGAAAAATTTGTTATGAAGAATCGTCAAATCACTATTAGAGAAATTGCTGAGGA
Source organism: Leptinotarsa rubiginosa (assembly GCA_015342145.1). Lineage (NCBI taxonomy): Eukaryota > Metazoa > Arthropoda > Insecta > Coleoptera > Chrysomelidae > Leptinotarsa > Leptinotarsa rubiginosa. Next base: position 11,789 of record WOGL01001063.1, read on the forward strand.
TGTCGGCATATCGGTTGGCTCATGCCATGAAATTTTGTAGGAAATTTTGTGCATGAAGCGTGTGGCACTGAAGTTCGTTCTAAAATTGCTGAATTTCGACAAAAAAAAACGTCGCATGAACTATTGAATGATGTCAACGGCGATCCAGATTTGCTCAAAAGGGTCATAACTGGTGAAGAATCATGTGTTATGACATCGTCCCTATGGAAAGAGCCTATGGAAAGAGCAAATACCAAAAAAGCACGTCAAGTTCGATAAAATGTCAAAGTTTTGCTCACTGTTTTCTCCAATTACCGTGGCGTAGTGCATCAGGAGCTCTTGCCACATAGTCGTACGGCCAATAAGGAGTATTATCTTGTAATTATGCGCCTCTTGGAAGAAGCAATACGAAGAAAACAATTCATGGCTTTTGCACCACGATAATGCACCTGCTCACTCGTCATTGCTTGTTCGTGATTTTTTGACCAAAAACAACACCGTTCTAATCCTGCCTCAGCCACAGTATTCACCAGATTTGGCCCCCTGCGACTTGAAGAAACCCATGAATGGACGGCGTTTTGCGACGATGAAAGATATAAAATCTGAATCGCTAAGGTAGCTCAAAGATATACTAAAAACGGCATATCAGAAATGCTTCGATGATTGGAAAAAACGCTGGCACAAGTGTATTTATTACTCAACGAAAGTCATTTTTGTGGAGGAAAAATCAGTTTTTTATCGACCTTTTTTGGGTATTTGTTACCTTCCACAATCTGAAAAATATAAATATTATAATGGAGAACTTTATACAAGTGTAGAAGGGCAAACTTTTTAGTTTACCCCGATAAGTTACTGCGTAAAAATCAAGTATTTTTCACCAAAAACAATCTTCTATTTATCAGTAACTTGTCGAATTTAACAATTTTGCCTATCAAAAAAAATTGTTATGAAATAATGCAATACTTATCTTTTACGTTTCGGAGGCCAAAATCTGCCTCCGTCTTCAGAA
>WOGL01001064.1:0-12315 GCA_015342145.1 Leptinotarsa rubiginosa
GCTACCAAATATGAATATTGAGGAAGGATTTTTTTAATGATAATTCCGATTTCTCTTTGATATCGTGAACAAAAAACTTTTTTTAATTCATAATTTATTTATTCATTTAATAAACAATTTTGTTTGAATAAATTAATTTTGGCAATATATATTTTTTTATTGCTATTAAAAAAAAAACAAAAACAACCATGTGTCACTTTTTGTGTAAAAAATGGAGAAACAATTTTTTACATAAAAAGTGACAAATGGTTGTTTTTGTTTTTACGGTAGGATTGAAAGAAATATAATAATAATAATAATTTTCATCACTGATGAAAATCCCCAAAAAAATTTTCAAATATCTTATAAACATTTCATCTGTTTATAACAATTTTTCAAACAAATATAGCTTAAAATTATGGACAATCATTCTTATGTAACTTCAAATAATAAAAATACGAATAAATTTGAATTTTGAAAAAACATTTTTTTCATTGCTTCAATTGAATGTTTTGCTTCATAACTTATTATTTTTTTCTAACGGGAATCTTTTTTGAAGGCTTCCAAGAAAAGCTACAAGAAGTGAAGAAAATTTGAGATTTTTAGTTTGAAAATTATCAGAGTTTTTATGTAAATTTTAAAACTTGTAAAAATTATTTGATTACCTAAAGTATATCTAATAAAATAATAACGGAAAAAAATTTTTCATGGATTTTCGTTTACTCAAGTGTTTGGAAGGTACGTGATTTTTTTTCTCAATAATGATATTCATTGGGTTGAAATAATTTTTATTGTTCAAAGGTCCGTATTGGTCAGCGCTTTTAGCGCTATTTTCGCCTCCAAATTAAAATTATAAATATTGGAGATGGAGTTTCGACAGAAAGGACGTTTTTTCAGGAAATTTCGTCCTCTTCAAGGATCTTTTTTCAAATCTCCGATATTCTTAATATTTTCCGAGATATTTGCAAAAAACCAAACCCTCCTTTTTTTTACTGAATTGTTTATTACTTTTGCAATTTTTTCGAGCCCCTCTTGAAATTTTCCAAAAAGTTGCTAGAGATCATTCCGAATCGAATGAGCCCTGGTTCATAATTTTCGATGTCTTTGAACAGAACTTCCAAAAAAAGGATCTTGTGACCCAGACTAATAATAGATGGCAATTTCCATGATCACTAGGTAGAGAAATCATATATTCATCGCAACTTCAAATCCCGCAGGAATGGCAAATCAAAATGTCACGAAATTTCTCTCTCATTAACATCCCCTGTCAGTTTCCTAGGCGAACATGCTGAAAAACATCAAAAGTCCATTACACTACATAACAGATTCATACTCATACAAAATGCATCAACTCCCGAAATAGCAGAGCAATGAAATTCACCTGCCGCATCAAGCAACTCGGAATATTTCGGGCAAGATCAGATTATTGATGGATATCAATCAGATCGGGCAGGAGTACAAATATTTGTGATGTGACGATCTCAAGAGATACAAGCGACCGCGTAAATCTATAATTGCCTCCATTAGTTTCCCAAGCGAATCACTACATACATCAAACTACCACAGTGGTGGCGAAGGTCAATTTGAATCGGGACATGTATAATCGAAGTAACCTGTGTTGTGAATAGTTGAAGCTATACAGAGAAATAATGACGCTGCCAACTAGTCCATGTGGACTGAATAATTGGCGTTTCGTATTGGATAATTTTTACTAACCGAGTTTTATGATTGATGGTTCGAGAAGAGTCATAAAATTGAATTTGAAGTTATGTTACGGTGACGAATAGAATGTGGGGATGAGTATCGCCTTCGTGTCGTCAATGTTCAGTTTAGGAACTGATCGCGATCAGAGTGTTGAAATTCGATATTGATGCAGATATAATTACTTGAAATGTTTGTTATCTGTTTAAAATGTGGCGTTCTTGGACAAGTACTAATAGAAATAACGAGTGTGATAACAACGCAGATTTTTTCCTGTGTAGTGATTCCAATAGCGATGGTGAACAATGCGAAAAAGAGATACCAGTGAATAAGATTCTTGTATAATGAGAAATTATTATTGAATAACGAAATTAGTTAGCTCCCTGTCTATATTTTTAAAGGGGAGCTGTAGGTTGGTTGTACTATATCGTTTACTTGAACTCTACAACATTTTATTCAAATAAGGAGGAGAGAAGAGGCGGATATCGATATAAATATAAGAATACTACAAGAGCCAATGTGTCGTACATGATATTCGGGTATTTCAGTACCTGAAACTGCAGACAGATTTCGATCGAAAGGAAGGTGGTACTAGGTTGTTATAGAATCCAGCTGTTATATAAGTAAATGACCTTTTGAATAGTGCAGCGGAGTGCCTAACAACGTGGATGATTTTACGCCTGATGATTTTGTTGTAGGGAGGTAGGGAGTAGTTTTATAGACAATAACTTTGTGAAATAATGTCGAAGAATGAATATTCCGCCTATCGTACATTTTCAGCTACCTCGCCTTTTTAAGTGTATGAGAAATCGGTTTTCTTTTCTTTATACCGTATGAAAATCTCAAACAAGAGTTTTGAACTCTTTGAATTCGTTGCTGCTCATTTTTGTTCAGAAAATAATGATACACTACGTCACAATGGTACGTCACAATGATGATCTTTAATTCTTTGGGAAAATGTTCTCCCTGTTTGGCCAATATTCAGTTTTGGGCAAGGGCCATAAGTCAGGTCATATACTCCTGATCTATCCGACACCGAAGTTTTGTCTTTATTGTTTTTAATAAATTTTCTTAGGCTATTATTTATTGAATCATTCACCTCCCTTTCAGTGGTGAATTTTATTGACGGGTGAATGGAATTGACATATTCAATGAACTTGCCTAAGTAATTGCCTTTTGTAAAATCGTTTAGTGAAAATCTCACAATAAAGTATTTTTTAAATACGAACCTCAAAAAGTTATTAAAAAACTTTTTTAAACATCCTGTGTAAAAATGCGAATAAAAGATGTCTCTTCCAAGGCCGCAACTCACTTAGGAGATGAGCAATTGTGATTTGAGTGAATGCCCGCAGAGTTATTTTAGATTTTTTTTGGAAACTGCCATCTTTCTGGGGCTTTCTATCGATTCCTGAAGGACGCTTGTTTCGATTTGCTATCAATCTACCTTTTCTTTAAGCTAATATTCATTATTATTTTCGTACCCCGTACATAAATTGAAATAAAAAATGACAACGAGACACACCACACCACGACACACATCAGTGTATATTAACTCTCTTTAACGCGGCAATTATCGCAAATGTCGCGGCAAGCAGTCATCGACCTCGTGGAACTCCGCTGGCGCATTAGGATGCTAAAATCGTCGTCGACGACTGAGAATAAATTTGCACTGAACATGTTATACCTACACGCGAAACACGATTCCGCTTAATTATAACAACTTACCTACACAGACGGGAACATACGTACTTCGAGTGTCGGTGTGCTCCATATTTTACGCTGCTCCGGGAGACGTCTTACCGAGCAATCCGTTTATTATGTACGGGATGGCCCTTCGGAACCGGTTTCTGGGAACTAAGAGGGATTTTCGTCTTCACGAATGGTTATTGATATAGTTCAGATCTGAACCGCGTGTACTAACCTAAACCTCGGCTCTTCAGAACAGATTTCTGAGAACCAGAAGGGACTGGTCATCGATATTGTCCAGATTTGACTCACGTGTACTAAACCTTAGCTGTTCAGAACCAGTTCATGGGAACGAAAAGAAATTCTTGACTTTATGATTAGTAATCGATATCGACCAGATTTGAATCACGGGGAGGAATTCTTGACTTTATATGGCTGGTAATCAATATCTCTACAGAACCGGTTTCCGGGAACACGAAAGGATTCCTGACTTTGCGACTGTTAATCCATATCTTCCAGTTGAACTAAGTGGGTCAAATCGAATCGATTTCCGAGAACTGGAAGAGAATGTTGACTTCACGATTGGTAATCGATATAGTCCAGATTTGAATCACGAGAGGGAAATCATGACTTTATGTTGGTTAGCGATATAGTACAGGTTTAAAACACGTGTACTACATAACTCTTTGCTCTTCAGAACCGATTAGTGGGAACGGAAAGGGATTCGTGACTTCATGATTAGTAATCGATATCGTCCAGATTTGAACAAAGTATACTGAACTTTGGCTCTTTAGAATCGGTTTTTGGGTACCTACGGACATGGATGGTAATCGATGTCTTCTATAGATTTGAACTACATGTACTGAACTTTGGCTCTACAGAACCGGTTTCCGGAAACGCGAAAGGATTTCTGACTTTGTGATTGGTGATCGTTCAGATTTGAATCACGTGTACTAAACCTTGGTTCTTCAAAAGTGATCTCCAAGAACGGAAAGGGATTCTTTACTCTGAAACTGTAGTTGCTATCGTCAATATTTGAATCTTGGCTATTCTGAACCGTCTTTCACAAATTGGAAGATATTTTTGGCTTTAAATCGCTTGTACTAAACCTTGGCTCTTCAAAATCGTTTTGTGGGAACGGAAATTTATGATTGTTAATCAATATCGTCCTGATTTGCACCACGTGTACTAAACCTTAACTCTTCAAAAATCATTTTCCGGGAAGGAAAAAGTATTCTTGATTTTTTCCCCTTTTTTATAGAATAAATTATACTTGCGAATTTGCAGTATTTCAGATATACAGTTCAAGCCAGAGAAAAGACAAACTTAACACTTTTTCATTTAATTTTTCATTTTCTGTGATACACTGATCAATTCTCACATCGTTAATTTGTTTGTACCTTAAAAATTCCTGTTTTCCGTTAACTTAATGTCGCCCCCTTTGGGATACAACACTCAGAAGTAGAAACTTGTACAAGCTAGGGATTAACGAGGTTTTATTTTTCAACGTGCTATTCCTTGCACGGCTGTGGGACTCGAAACATCGATCTACGTAAAGGTCGATCCACTGAGTAGAACAAACCACTGGATTCCATTCCCCGGTGGCAGAGATTCAGATGACCTTTCAAATCCAATTTAGCTATGACTTGGGAAACATTCCTTTCAATAACGCCCTTTTCAAAAGGATCAAGGACAATGAATAGGGTTCGAATTAGTCCTTTCAGTTTCGAAAGCAGCTATATATAAGTAATGTTGCTAGACTTAAAGTGTGTACTTCGGCACCTATAGAGAAGTGGATCTATTGTGATCCAGTACAATTGTAAATGGTTTGTTTACATTCTATTGACTGGTTTCAGAACCAATTGTTCATATATAGGCGAAATAGGTTTTTGTCACACAAAGATTTAGGTAAGTGGAAAAGAATAGTTTCAGAACAATTTGCAATTTATACAAGTTTAATAAATAACAGAAAGGAACGAACTTAAGGTCGGCCAGGGATGAAATAGTTGAAGAATTGACATTTTAAAGTCATAAAATTTAATTTTGGACGAAGTCAACGGCATAAAACCGGCAATAGCTGGTGGTAACGGATTTTTTTTTTCTATAAAAAGTCATCAGGGTTAAATCTGCCATATAGAAAGTAATGGCTGTTGAAATGATATTCACAAAAAGTCTATTGTTAGTGATTTCTTCAGTGAAAAACTACGTACAGTTAGTTAGCCAAGTAAACAATTCAATCAATCAGTAATAAATTGTTCAATAGCTGAAAATTGAAGGATTTCGTTCCAAGCACCGAATAAAAAAACAACAACAAATAAACAATTGGTGATGGAGGGAGCAGCGAGGGGAATAGTAACCTAAAATGAGCCTCAAGTCCTGAATATATTTTCATCTCTCCCACGCTTGGAAGAATGTTCACAAAAAATATTTCCGCATTTACCATGTGCATCTGAGGTAATCACACAAATATTCAATTTAACAGATGAGCAGATAATTATTGTTGAATGGAATAATGAAGGAGCCCAAAATGAGCCTGAAATTGTTGCTACTGACTTAAAAAAACTACACACGAAAAATCGTCGACAAGTGAAAATGAATTTTAAATTATGGCGTAGTCCGCTGCAAAATGCCTTTTCTGTGGTTTACTTCTGCTAGCTCAACGATAAACTAGCAGAATCCACGATATCTGCACGATTAAGTTCTAAAAATTAATGTAGAAATTCAAAGTGGTTCTGCTAGCTTAAAAGGAGTCAGAGACCTAACTAATTATACTACTGATGGCTAGCCCGGCACTGTTCATATGTCGGCTGCGAAACTCTTTCTCATCAGTCTTATACGAATTTCCATTTCAGTAACGACAAATCCCCAAAGAAATGTCTTGGAAAACTCCCATCATGCTGTTGCTTATATAAAATCATGGATTCTGATAGATTGTTATCGCGAACGACACATAATGTCTCTTCTGCTTTTTTTCTTTGTCCCCGATTTCTCTCGATGCTCTCTCTGTTTATCGTACTGAGAAATGTCGATGAAACAACACTTAAGATGCGCAAAGACGATAAGTTGATTGTTATTTAATATACTAGAATTCAGAGGTGTTCGTTCTACGCGTTCCCTATAATTATGGTAAATTATTTCGGCCATTATCGCCTTTCATGATCAAACATGGTGTTGTTAATGCTACAGATGAATGCCGAGAGATTAAGTAACTGAAAACCTACGGAGCTACAGTTATTAATCATAAAATTAAAATTACATACCTTTCGGGCTGTTATTAATGACCTAGAGGTAATGTAATTCATTGCGGCGAAAATGTAGGTAAAGTTCGAAAGATTTGCTACGGCTTGGACATCTAATTAGAAAGAAGAAATCAATAACTGTCGGCGTTCTTGGGAACAGTTTCCCACCCGCTTCTTCCATATCCGGCTCGAAGGACCATTTGTTCCATATCTGGCTCCAAGTACCATTTATAGTAAAAGAGGCACTCGCTGGGAAATGAAAGAATTACATATATATGATACATTTGGGATCATTGATGTCACAAAGTTCCCTCATCAATAGACTACTTGAAACTTATATCAGCTACGTACTGTCTAGGTACTCGATGCCAAGTATGATCATGAATGTACTTTTCAAGCCTAATAAGGGTTCATAGAAGATAAGTGGAACACTGTGCCGATATTTTAAAATGTTTCTCAAGTGTTTCAATATGGATGATGAAATAATAACCGTCATCAAGCTTGATATTTTGTAGATATCGCTCATGTCGATTGTTTTCACCTTGGTTTTCGAGAGGTTATTTCTAAATTTAAATCAAATAAGTAGATTTATGTGTTCGGTATAATCATGAGGTTTAAAGTGCCTGCATTTTTAAGTTCTTTCCGTCGATTTTTATGTGAGTCAAAATATCAATACACCCGCCAGAGAAGCACAAACTATTACACATGATTTGTTGGTACTTATTCCTTTGACATTCTTATCGAGTTCAAATTTTATCAATCATCTAGACACCATCTCCTCTCAATTAAGATGGACCATTAACGAATCAACGCATTTGACACTTGACCTGCAGTAGTTCAAAGTTGGGCATGCAAGCTTCAGAAATGATTTCATCATTAAAAAGAAATAGAGATGACTTGTACGTCAAGAATTGCATCTAATTATGATATCACTAAGGATGCCAAGTTTGCAATTTCAGCTGGAGGGTTGAAATATTATTTTTTAGACTAATTACCACACCCACACCTGTAAACTAGCTCCATGAACAATAAAATCAAAGAAACCATTGACCAGTGCAGATGTGTGTGCTTAGAATCTTCTGGAAGTTGAACCTGAGACCTCTCGGCTCTGAAGATTCAGCAAAAACAAGTTGAGGCAAGCCAATTTTATGGCTAGCAAGACATTTGTAACCCCCCATCGAGAAGATATCAGCCTTTGCTTACATGACTTAAATATTCATCCTGACGATGACGTTGATTTGGACATGTGTCTACAGGACGAGTTAAACAAATCCTTGATAATGTTGATGACTATGACTTACTGGAGGAGCAGAGGAGCTTAACCATAGGTCTTGAAAGCAAGATTATTCCGAGGGCACTGGAAAAGCCCGGGCAGGCTGATCACCGGCCAATTTGCCAAAAAGTCTCTAACATTCAGAAATTTCCACAGACGTACAAGTATATGCCTCAGAAGTCATGATTCCAAAATAAACATGTGACTCCAAATTGCCCCAGAATCACCTACCAATCAAGCTCTCTGCTCATTGCCTACTTGGGAAAAGTCGTTTCTAATGACTGAATGATGTAATGGTGAACCAATCTTTTCTAGTTGATGAGTTCAGCTCAAAAAGGGTTCACTCTTCTGGGCATCAAGCCTTGAGACTGATGAAAAATGTCATTCATGAGCTAAATACCAACAAGCACGCTTATATCCTTTGATTAACATTGCAAAGTCTTCCGACGGATTATAGCACCAACGCATTCTACATAATAATGAAATATTCCATACTGCCTTGAGGCCTGAACTGGCGGATTGGATCATTATTGGAAGGTAGAACTTTGCATTTTCATCACATACCCCAAATCAAGAGGGGTATATTAAGTTTGAGCTACATAGAGACTATTGGGTATTAAATTGGGAGAAATCCTTTTTTCTAGTGGTCTGATAAGTCTTCATTTGAGCTTTATGAAGTGCGTCTAGGGACAGAATTTTTGTGCTGATGATGGACAAATGTTTTCAAAAGATTCGTTTGACGCCAGAGGTTTCAAATTCTACGTAAAAATTTACTGATATGAGTTACACTTTTCTATGGAATTGTTTTTCAAGTTTGGCCATAGTATATTGCTGTGCTATTAACCAGCAAATTGATCGTACAATTTTCGATGCTTTCATTAAAAACTTTACATTGTAAACAGTAATTGCTCTGTAATCGACCATTGAGGCATACGTTACTAACGAGCTTGGTATTAGATTCAGATTTTCCGTTAATAAGATTGAATACGTAAAGCTGGACAGTTTTATTGATGATGTCAACGATGTTTTGGTTTCATTCGACTAACTGTAAAGGATTTGGAAAATCCTATATATAATTTGTGGGTTCAATATCGCCAGTTACTTACTATTATCAAGAAACTGTTTGAGAGCTCGATATTTGTGATATCTCATCATTCTGAAACATAGGATGAATGAAAAAGTTGTTTCTAATCTCCACAGATCACTGCCAAACGTTGCCGATGCACTGTTTTTCCAAGAAAATTGGGACATTTCAGAACTAACCGCATCAATAAAAAGCATCCGATCTATTAATACTTTAATGTGCCTTCCCACCGCATCGTTATCTATGTAATTCGGGATAATTTCTAGAGATGCCAAAGAAAATAGAATAGTGGGGAACACCTGCTGTTCCAAATGATTTAATTTTCTCTCTTATTACCGGAAAATCGTAAAACAGCTTGAGTAGAAATTGCATATCTTGGCGGTGTATAAATAAACTTAATAGGAACGAAAACCGGCGAGGAAATAAATAAGACAAACGTGTTAGTTTCAACACGCGGGTTTGCCGGGCTGGGTGGAGGTAATGGAGAGCCAAAGGGGACGATTTCCCTCGCGCTCGTGATGTTTTAAACGTAGTTATTGGGACTCGAAGTATATCTGGGTAGCCTTATTTTCAACTATTTAATTTCATGAAATTAAAAATGCGAATTGTGTTGAAGGTATGTCAAAGTTTATGTCTTATACCATTAAAAATTTAAACAAGTCTTCTCACTTTCCAACTCATTTGAGAAACGGTACAAATAATAATAGGTTGTTATAAAACTATTTAAACAAAAGAATTTAATCCATATATTAGGATAGACATTCGAATACCTCGTCTGTGAATTTTGAAGTACCGCAAAATTCAGTTCTTGGTGTCTTTTTATTTTCCTCATATATTTTAGACGTCCATCAAATTATCGACAATTGTAATACCACTTATTATGCTATATTATAATTTTTCCCGAAAGAAAAGTCGAAAAGATTAATCATAACGTACAAAATCTCTGGGATCTACTGTAGCATTCAACCTCAAGTTGAATAGTAACAAGCCGTAACTGCTTTTTGAACCCGAACTCAAATGAATGGAAAGAGAGCAAAAATCTGAGAAAATTCCTGGAAACTGATTCCACATTCTAGAAGCATGAGCTCTACTCTCAAATTGAAACCTTGTAAAACTCTGTAATCTGAACTTTCACACTGCAAGAATGTAATAATTGTCTTTCGCATGAGGTTCGTGACTTTGACCACATTTCCGTCAAATTTGAGGAGTTTGGTTGATTGAGACTTGAAAAAAATCTAAAAATTTCATCTTATTGTAAACACCCATAAGTTCGCCTTAAAAAAACCGAATATACAGAAGAATATACTAAGAATATTAAAATAAATTGATTATACCTAGACTCTGATTTGCTCCATTCAGTTTTTTATACAATTCTATCATCCGAATGCGAGTGGATTCAAATACTACTTCATATGTAAAGTCAAAGAGAATTATTTGTCAAATCCTCTCTAACGCATTAGCTATGTTTCGTAATTCCATCGAAAAAAATATTTTTTTTCAAGTCTTGATTCCTGTCTGTTATCGAAACATGACCTATTAATCTTCTTTGAAACATTATTTTGGAATTATACTTTCGTATAACTGCTGTTTGTGCTTAATATATTTTCTTTCGATAAAGGGCTCAACAGATATGAAGTCTTGGAATCCTAATCGTCATCAACAGTTCTTCATTGTTTCGCTATGAGCGATACACCAAAAATAGTTTAGGAAAATACTGAAGGGCTTTATCACGCTTCCTAGATCTGAAAGATCTGTCAGCTCCATAGTATAGAGTTCAAAGAGAAGAGGGCTGAGAATTGAGTCTTGTATCATTCCACAGGATGGAGATATCAAACTGAAACAGGAATCATCTCTAACCACATACTGATATTTGTTGGAAAGGTAGTTCCGAAACAGCTTGATAGTTTCTGTGGAAAATCAGAGGTGATCTAGCTTCCCCATCGGTAATCAGTGATGTCTCACTTACCACTGTTAAGATTTTTGTAGTAAGCAAGTGAAAAGAAGGAAACATTGATAAATTATGGACCTATCTATACGACATATTACATTTTGACGGTGAACAGACAAATCATAACACCTTTTGGGTTTTGACTCGCACCTGCTTCTTGCCAAAAACTCTCCGCCAATGCGGTTGCCCACGCATAACACAAAATGGGCAATCTTGCAGAATGATTTCCGAGCTATGCACCGTCGGCGTTCTTTGTACATCCTTGATAGCGCTAGATTGGATGTTCGTAGAAACGCAATTTGTTGTTTATTATTGCTTATGCTTTGATTTATTGGAGGATGGTTTGTTTCACTTCGCTGGGACGGTTTTTTATGGTCGTTTCCGACATCGATACCTATTGTTCTTTCGCTGAGAGGTACCATTGTGAATGAAACACAATGTGGATTGAGGTAATGTTGTCGTAATTCCACGAAAAGAATCCGATTGTTGTTGTAGGACTTCGGTGTACAATTTTAGGATTACGAGAGTTATAATTCTGTTTTTAGTTGGTAAACATTATAAAAAAGAAAATGATAAGAATAAAATCACTCTGTTGCTTAAATGGACAGAGTATAGTTACTAATCTTAAAGGAATATACTAATAAAGGTACTCTCGACAGTACTCTGGTTCACTATTATTAATTTTTTTTAAGCAATAGAAGTGTGAATTAGTACTACTAATTCTATAAAACATATTTTTGCCATGAATATTAAAAAGTATCTTTTACATTTATTGACTCATTTGTGCAAAAAATGACGGACCCAGGGCCGTCGCCATGGGGGGGATGGGGGGAGCCTCCCCCCATGCTTTTTCGACTTGGGAAAAAGTTGGGAAATTTTGGGCCGTGAAGATAGAAAAAAATAATGATAAAAAAATGAATGAAAATTTAAAAAATAAAAATGAGAGAAAATAAAGGGAGAGGTAATAATAAAAGAGAAATAACCAGGTAGAAGGTTGAGATTTCCCAACATGCATAACTTGGAGATCGCATACTTTGAAATTCTGAGTTGTTTGAAAACTTCAAAAAGTTTAATAAAGTGGGAGAAAACAGTCCTGAACAGTCCACAAATTTAGAAGTGACAATTTTACAAAATTCCCAACTTTTCGCTATTTTTTCGACTTGGAAAAGTTGGGAAATTTCGGGCCGTGAAGGTAGAAAAAATAATAATAGAAAACAAGCATAATATTATTTAAGTGTTGTTTCCTTCCATTTGTATTGAATATTCCTATACATGTTGGATATGGTGGAAGACCAAGGACCTGTCCAAAGTAGAATCATTTCCATTATCATTTTTATAATTACCAAAATTTATTTTTGTTAATGCATACCCTAACGGGCATAAGCATTCAGCCAATCTTTGGATA
>WOGL01001065.1:0-12315 GCA_015342145.1 Leptinotarsa rubiginosa
GTGCTAATAATTTCGTATCCCAACCACAGATTTTCATTTTCCTCTACGTCAGCATGTGTGGCCAGAAATCTGTGGATAACTTCACGCCAATCTCGAAACAGGTATTCATAGGAATGTCCCACAACGTGATATATGAAAGGGTACTGGAATATTATCATCGTTAATGGTTTACTTTTCGAAGTATCGGATTGGACACACTCGTCTTCAATTCCTCATCAGCACCTTTTGAACTTTTGAAGCTGAAAAAGGCAGTTCCGCTCTTGTCACGATGGCAATTTGTAAAAACATTCATACTGTTAGATGATTCAATACCAGCCTTATGAATTTCATTTAAATTGAAAAAGGAACATTTTTAGAAGAGGTTAACCAAAAGTTTGGTGAACTGCCAAAGAAAAAAAGTTTGAAAATAACTTCGTGATAAATTCTGTACAAAAATGTATGGATCGTACACATAAATATCCTTCCGATACAAACTTCCCTTCGAAACAACTTATTTTTTAAAACATTATGAATACCGTATATAGCGAAACGCGCCTTAAATGAAAATGTATTGTGAAACTTTCATTAATTACTATCATGGATATATGAACATTGAATTACACTGTATAAATTCCATAACGAATGTTTGAAGTACAAACTGAATGGAAAAAAAATATTTTTGGATAATTAGATATTAATATGAGGATATTTGTTTCGAAAGGATTTTTTCTTCCAGTTTGTATCTGAAAGAAACTGTTGTACGTGATCTGTAAAATATTGCAAAGATTTTACTTTTATTTTGAAGCTAATTTCTCTCTTTCTTTCTCAGAAAGTTTTTCACAGTTTTGATGAAGATGAGGAAGTAGAAATCCAAAATGTTTTTTAAGACTAATCTCTCCTAATGAATGTTCCCTTTTTGAAATTAAACGAAATTCATTTGACTGGGATTGAATTGATTACCTAACCGCATGAATGCTCTCACGAACTGTCATCGTAACAAGAGCATAATCGCTTTTTGGGAAACAAAAAGTCGTAATTTTATGTGTTAAATACGTGTTTTTTGTCTTTACAGGTTCGAAAAGTTGCCGATGAGGAGTTGAAGAAACCAGAAACTTCAAGAAGTACATCATTAAGAATGCTCTTTCATAATTACGTTGTATAGCGGTACTGTTTTAATTTCATAATGAATGTTTAGAGTGAAAACTAAATAGGAAGAAGTAAATTTCGTGTTACTCAATGTTCATATTTCATGTGCGAGTAATTGTTTCGAAAGGTTTTTCATTCCAGTTTGTATCTGAAAAAAATCCTATGCATTATCTACACGAAGAGATTTTTTAAGTTAATTTCTTTCATACGTTTTCAGAAATTTTCAAGCGTTTTCTCATCTGAAGATAGAGATATATATATATAGAAAGTTTGAGTTATAGTCTCACTCAAAATGATCATGATCTGAAAAAATAATTAACAATTTTTTGAGAACTTGAAGGAATGCATTCCTCAGTCGTTTCTGGCGTTTTGGATAGTATTAGCACCTTCATTAAGCTATCAGAGGCATAATTAATGAATTCGTAATAATGTTGATACAATATGTTTCACAAACCAAAAGCTGAAACGTACTCGATACTGTTTACCGGATATACCGTAAATAGTTACCACACTTTTTCTCTATATTCCAATATGTCAACTATAGAAGACCATAATTTTTCCTGAATGTTTTGATATATTCACATCATTTCAGTTGTGAACGTATTCAGTAAAGTTTTATGTTAGTTTTCGAAATATCTGAAAGATATTGAATGAAAAACACATTACTTGATATATTTTCCCATTTGAAAAGTGAGAGAGTGCTTTATAGCTTATCAGATTTGTGTTAACATTTTCGAATATCTTATCATTATATTTCACGAAATGTGGAACTGACTTGTTCCATAATTAAGACAAAAACTCAGCTTAAATAGTTAATTTGAGGAAGTAGATCTGTGAACAAACAAATTTAGATCCATATACTGCATTACTGAAAGTATTTTAATGTTCAAAAATAGAAAGGAGTATCAAACATTTCATATTGGTTTGGCATACCATTCGCGTGGCTACCTTAGTGATATAGGTAAATCATATTTTTGTTTCAAGACAAATAATCAATACGAGATACAGACATACAGACCTGCAAGTCTAAGAGCCGACATCCTCTGGAACTCCGGTTCTTGTAGCCACTTCCACATCCTCCTAAACGTCTCTCGACCCGATTTCAACTTCGACCAAGGTTTCGGATTCCGTAGAAGGTCTGAAAGAGTACCTTGAGACCGACACAACACCCGTTGGGCAAATATAGCCTGGGGTATGCTGTACCTCTTCAGCTCAGCACTTATCCTCTGGGCTAGTTCTTTGGTGTTGATTTCTTCGACATCGGCGGCGATGGCAGGAACGTTTAGAGAGCTGGGGCTGGAATTCTTTGTCGATATTTGCATCGTCTGCTGCTGCTGTTGCTGCTGGTGCTGCGACACCACAGGCGCTGCTTGGAGGGTAACGACGGGAGGCGAGGGGGAACAGTCTCTTTGAGGCGGTGCGATTTGCACTAAGGTCGGTGGGTGGTTCTGAAGACCAAGTCCATTTAAATTGGTTGAACTAAAACTGGTAACGAGTGTGCCATCAGGAGAGTTTAGGGATGCGGATGGTGGACTGAGTTGGGGACTGTGTAACCGGGGCACCATGTCTCTTTGGTTGCCATATGGCGAATCGTAACTGGGGGGAGACATACTTTTCTGGGGCGACGTTAAACCGTTTTGACTATACGTACTCTGCGGGCTTATAGGGCTTGACTGCTGCTGCATTCCCATTCCTGGAGAGGAGTAGTTATGCGGAGGAGTCATTCCCATGTTGGTCATGGTATAAGGGGTGCTAGCACTGACACCTACTCCGAGTCCCAGGTTGATTCCACCTATGCTGTTGTTCTGCATAACCGTGAAGGAACCAGTCACGTTGCTTGCGTGGCCGTAAGCAAACTTGTCTGACATGGTTGATATGGGTGGCAAGGGTTGCAGTGGAGTCAGGGTGGCGTAAGAAGAACTCGGGCTGTAGCCTGGAGGAGACATTCTGCCGTTTACCGAAGTCAGGGTTTGGTAGGTAGGTTCGGGATTCAAGGTGCGGTAGTCATTGTTATCTATCATGTTCGCCACAGTCACCGAGTTGGGTGACAATTTTCCAGGACTAAGTAGTTCCGAGTCCCTTGACTCTTCTTGAGGTTGTACAATGACGGATAACGGGCCATCAGCCTCTTCTTGTTTAACGAGACGCCTTTCAACAACAGCGCGTGATACGAGCCTCATACGGACGACCTGAGTCTCCATGCCACCGGCATGCATCAACGCGTGCGCACTGCTGTCTGGAGAATCGATCGTTTGCTCACCTAGTGCCTGCTGCTGTTCGATCATTTTTCCAATATTTTCCATCATGACGAACTCTGTGCAGAGTCGTCAGAATCCGGCAGAGGAGTTAGGGCACTCATAACGGTCGACTCTGTTCAGACAGTAACGCGAACCACTGATACCAACACTCAAGATACCCCGAACTGGAAACCGATCCGGAAAATACTGGAAATGTCACTGTGTTTACGACGGCGTCGACCGACGTCGCAGCGGCCGAAAACCCAAAACGAGAACATCCCCGTGGACGAGCACAATCATTGTCGTCTCGAACTAGAGGAGTCGCGTGTTCATTTCGATTGACAACCCCGTGGTTGACCCGACTTTGTCATCGGCCTCAAATTTCGATTTGTATTCTTGTGAAATTCTAACCCGCCAGCCGGTCGATACTGAATTGAATGGGGGAACGCACGACGCCAGGTGGTTCTGCGCGCGTCCCTGCGAACCCTCGTGCTGCGCTTGTATGCCGTCGCGCTTCTTGCTCCCTCTACCCCAACTCGGTCATGTACTCCCCGCCCCTGTCCTATAGTGGTGCGTCAGCTTATAACGGTAGGTACACCAATCTGAGACGGAAATTTCTTTTTCGCATGGGGTGGTTTACTGTCGCCGTTGGCATCATCGTTTCATCAAGACTCACTGTTCATACCACGGTCTTACTGTGTTTGAATTTCTACGGGGTGTGCGAAATTTGACGGGTAAAACTCCTGTATCGCAAGTCTTCCATAGTGCGTTCTATTGATAACTCGTTCAGTTAGGGAAGGATTCAGTTAATTTTTTAGTAAATAATATAGTTGGAAATAATTTAAAACATTAAGATAAACATAATTATGACATGAAACGAATTGGTGAAATATGACAATATAATTCTAATAAACGACAAAAATGCATGATAGTTAATTAAAATCAGTGATAACAATAAAAACAAATCAAAATCACATAACACTCAAGACAAGTGAAGACAGTATTTCTTTCGAAAATGAATACTATAAAAATGGAATACAAAGTGAAAATTAATCATTATCAATACTTTGGAAATAAGTTTAAAAAATTGTAAGGATAAAATAATGTCAAATCATGTGAATACTATCAAAATTAATTATTTAATTTTACATTATTTGAATAGTTATGTATCATACTCGTACTCCGAAATGGAGGAACTACAATGTTATGGAAATTTTGGGACCATCAAACTCATTTTCAGTTTGAATATGCTTGAAAGTGTTGAATATATTTAAGTCATCTTGAAATACAAAAGTTTTTAGGATCGAATCAGTTTGGTATTGGAAAAGGATTTTCAACACAACATGTCCTCTGTTGTCTACCGATGGATATTTATGATTCTTCAGTTGAGAAAATAATTACAGTCTGTATATTTCTCGATATACATAAGACTTTTATTACACTGAGCAATAAATCATTTGAAAAATATGATTCAGGTTCTCGTTACTGAAGACCTATTCAAATAATAGGACTCAGATAGTCAAAATGAAGTATTTCATTACGATATAACTCAAGGTACTGTCTTGGGACCCTTTTCATTCATATATTTCAATGATATGTTTGACCTTCATGAAGAGAAAGTTGAGTTTTCGCTGGAGTTGATACTGTTATTTCATATACTTCACTTAATCGGGATTAAGTGAAGTATGAAAAAATTTTAAAAAGGTAGTTCATAATTAACAAAAATTGGTGAGAATATAGTGAATATATTTTCAATCTAAAAGAAATTACTTTAGTGTTGCAATTCTGCAAAGTAGCATGTTTAAATAGCCTGCAAGATCAGCTGATTTGGTTCACCAAATTTTGATGTGTTACCGGAGAAATATAGGTCGTTTAACAAATTTGAATGATGTTACAAAAAATAATGTGTGTACATTCCAAAACATCTTGAATGTGAAAAATATGTTTTGTTTGTATCTGAAAGTAACTTCTATGTACACATCTTCATAAAGAGGTAATTCTGAGGTCAACTGATTTCTTTCTTCCTTTGGAAGTTTCTCACATTTATTTATAGAGATGGAAAAGTAAAATCAAAAAAGCTTTTTTCTCAAAAACTCATCCCTTCTAAATATATACCTATTTCAATTCGGAATTCCCTTGTGAAGAGAATGAGATAAAAGAAGAAGGCAAATTCCAACACAAAGATTTTTTTTTCGAAAAAAAAAAGGAAATAGAGATTTCGAATATTTTCCATACCTACTACTATTTTGAAAGTTTTCAAGATATAAATCACTGACCAACTGATGGTCCTATGACCTTTGTTCGACAGATAACGTCGGAATCGAAATATCGATGTACACACTATGTTATGTCAAGGACGAAAGCGCATTTGATATTGATTGAATTCCCTACAGAGTGGAAAACTTGACGCCTCTCCAAAAGCACAGTTCACGCCGTGGAACTTGAATGAGGACTTGTGAAAACGAATCTTGAAAAAGTAAGAAGTTGTTAACAGAAACCTGGAACGCAACTCGTTCCAGCAAAGATTTGATGAATTATTGGTTAAAAGTCGTTCAAGTTGATGATGAAAAAAATTAAACGAAATATATTTTATGAAAACTGGAAAACAACTCATTTTACATTCATCCCTCAGTACAATCCATGAAGTTTGGAATTATTTCAATAGTTTAAGCAAAGAGATTTCCCGAAATGACTGAAACGGGTTCATTAGTTTTTTTGTTGAAGAAAGTATATCTGCTGGATAACATCTCAAAAATACTTAATTAATACGAATTACATAGATTTGTGAGTCAATCGCAATTACAGTCGCGATAAAACTTTTCGTGATTTTGCCAAGATTTTAGATAACATGAATTTTGAATGTTTGTTATTAGAATAGCAACATTATATAGTGACACATCAGAAAATATAACAAAATAGTTCAGTTTACATTTTGATCATCATCTGCTATGAAAAAAACATATCAAAGTCATCTTATTTGAGACCTGCAACTACCTATTCCTTAGTATACAGGTGTTGGTGAAAACATTTCAGAAACTGTATTTGATGTGAATTCAATGTTACATCTTTCATATGATTCTATCTATTGTAGAGTATAAACTAACGGGAAATCAGTATATATTATACTGAAAAGTGATATGATTATATCATTCTCAAATAAGTCAGTACCTTCCATTAATCATTTCACACCTCACATCAACAGTTCATTTCAAAAAAGGCTATAAAAATTTATATCAAAACTTGAACATGCATTAAAAAGATTTCATATCGTAAAACAAGTAAGACTTTATTGAGATTTCCACCGAACAGTTCACAAAACCCCAACACGTGTTCCACTATACAATACCTTCTCCGTTCATATTAACTAAATTCTACATAATTACTGTTTTATAGAATATAACATGACACTCTACCTACTTAATGACTGATAATTTCACTTGAATTTAGGTATGAACTAATTAAAATTTTGAACACTCATTTGGAAACTCATTAAATGGGCACGTAATGTAATGGACCAAATTCCATTTGGTCCTTCAAAATATTTTTTTCAGTTTTTCAGAATTCTCAAATATATTGATTTCCAAGCTTTCCAAAAGATTGATTTTCAAAACTTTCACTTCCAAATGTAATAATACTCTTAGTCGTGGTTCAACTCATGCCCCTCTGCTAAAAAATTGTTCGTTCGCAATAGTGAAATTGGTCTTCATATTTGAAAAACTACCCCTATGTTTTTTTATTATTTGGGAAAAGGTTCTTCTCTTACCAATATAAGTGATGAGAGGATAGTCAGGTACGGTGAACCGCAAGGAAGAGTTCTTGGACCTACGTGTTCATCCTTTATGTTAATTCGCTATTTGAATTACTAATACCCGTTGAGTTTCGCTGCTGATACTGTATCTTTTTCAAAAATACAAACTGAATAACCCTCAGACAGAAAATTGAGAATGTTTTTCCTGTTAAAATGGACTTCTTCAATAGCAAGCTACTCACAGTTAAACTTAAGAAAACTAAATATTACTGAATATTACTAGAGGAAGATCTTCTTCTTGAAGATGATCACTTGGTGATCGAAACACGTGTCGAGGTGTTAAAAATAACGGTTTGGTGTTGGGAAAAAACCCCAGTAATATTCATTACTACACCAAAGGTTCCAAACAGTGCATCACAAGTTAAGAAAACTGTTTTTGTAGCCTTCACCAGATACAAGTAAAACCTGCGGGATTACTTAATCCCGCCTAACCGAAAGGGATACAACTGTACAGTTGAAGCATTCCCTATACAGTGGAGGTATCATCTTCGATTGTAATATAAAGTGGAAGGCGCATATGAGCAATCTTACTCAAAAACTTCATTACTTGGTCTATAAATTCAAATATCTCAAAAATATTCTTGGTTTACACCGGCTCAAAACATTTTATTTCGCTCAGGTTGAAACTAATCTATCCTGTGGCATTATTTCATAGATATGTGAAATACATTACTATTTGAATAATGTAGAAGTGTTACAAAAAATAATATTGAAGATAATATTGAACAAACTGTACAATTTTCCAAGGGATAACCTTCAGAACGAAGCAGAGATAATGGGCATACGGCAAATATTTTCTCTCTGTTTCAACCTAACAATCTTAATGGAGTCAACCCAAATGATCACAATTATGATATCAGATACGCAATTGCAATACCGAGAATTAGCAAAAATATAGGACAACGCAGGTTTACTTACCGTGCGCCGAAAGCGTAGGTGCACGTCATTCCTTGCCAACTCAAATTCCTTTTTCTCTTTTTAGGTACAAATCAAAAAATGGATCCTATCTATGCCAAGGAAATATTTTCACGCGATCTGAAACAAATCAATAAAATGGTTTGAACAGTGATTAATTACCCACTTACCGGTCACAGTATTAACTGTATTATCAGTCTCACGCAGAAGCTCAGTCTTTGTGAGTTTCTTCATTGATTTGCCACCATACTGTTACTTCCTTTTTTGTGATTTATACAATGTCTCTTCTTTCATGTATTTTATACTGACGTATATATTATATTTACATTCAGTTCAGATATCTCCAATAGTGTAGTCGCAAATAAATTGCTCTGTCTTATAGTGTGAATGAACAGCATAGACGTGGTGTAGTATGCAAGTGGAAAACGGTACCTAATCTATATCAGGTGAAGTGAATACTAGAAACAAACAAGAAATAATGGCCATAATCACGGAATCTATCAAACCTTGACAAAGAATTCATCAGTCAACTAACACAGAAGATAGCTGAGAGAATAGAACTAAAAATTGAAAAGGAGGTTATAACTCTTAAGGAGAGGATTAACAAATAAGAACAAAAAGTAGATAGGTTTCAGCAAAAAATTGATAATATTCGTCGACGAACAAAAGTGAACAATATATCTGTATTCGGAGTGGCTGCAGCACATGATGAAAATCTACTGAATGAGGTAGATAAAATATGAAAGTGAACACCAACGATGTTCAAGTTGCATACAGGATGGGAATACGTCATGTAAATTCTAAATCAATACCTTCAATAATGAAATTGTGAAAACCTCAGTTGAAGTCAGAAATTCTCGAACGAGGTGAAACAATTCGAGGTACAAACATATATCTCAAAGAAGATTTAAAGAACTGCAGAAGAACTTACCTAATTGCCTATCTGTACCAGTAAAACAGACTAAGATATCATCTACGTATCTGTACCAGTACAAGAAACTGTAAGTTAACTGATTATTATGGATTTCATACTCTATGTTATCCATGAAATTTCAGCCAGCAAAGGACTGAACGGGTCACAACATTATTAGTCCTTCACTGCATGAATGAAATTTTTCGTCAAATTGAAAATAATTTTAAGATAGACAAATAGTAAATGAATCTAAAAGTTCCTGTTTCAATTGTAGATTTACATAGTTACATAATTATAATAAACATGTCGTGGCAAATATTTTGGAATCTGAACCTGTTGATCAAGTTCAATCTGAAGTAGAAATGAAAATTTTAAAATGAATTGAGCAAAAAGCTAAGTATAATGAAATGATTTTCACGAGAGCAGATAAAGGTCGAACGGTTATTGCATTACATAAAAATGACTACGTATGCAGAACTCTAGATTTCCTTAATTCAGGAGGCTACGAGATTCTGAGGAATGATCCTACAATTATTTACCGGAAAAAGGTAAAGGAAACCCTTAAGACAATAGAAATGGTTGTGAATGGAAGGGATAAATGCAGAGCATTGATCATGAATCCACAACCACTCAAACTGTATTCTATTATTGAATTACACAAAACCATTGCAACGGCTCCTACCGTAAAAATACCAGAAATCCTTATACCTAATATTGGTTCAAACCTACAGCAATTTCAAGCCGCGATTCAGTATAAATAATTCTTATTGATTAGTGAGTACTATTAAAAACGTGATTCTCCTGATAACACAAAATTAATATCGTTCGATGTCCAAAATATATTTCCCAGTATTCCGCCAATTGAAACAATTGAATTGGTAAAACGTCTTTTAGATAGGAACCATGTGAATCCACTAATAAAACAGAATATCTTAGATTTACTCACTATTTGTCTATCTCAAAATTATTTCCAATTTGACGAAAAATGTTATTCATGAAGTGAAGGACTAATAAGGGTAACCCGTTGAGTTCTTTGCTGGCTGAAATTTTTATGGATAACATGAATGCATGAAATCCATAATAATCAGTTGAGTAACAGTTTCTTGTGCTGGTAATGAAATTCACCACTGAAAGAGAGGTAAATAATTCATATAGGTACCTTATCGACTCCATTCTTTCCAAAAAACTACAAAAGCAAGCTATTGACCAGGTCTACCCAAATTCAAGATGCGATAACTTCAGCTATGGGACATTTTCATATTTGGGTGAACCCACCAATAATATCGCCCGTTTTTTGAAAAAAGAATGCGTAGACGTAGCTTACAGAACGAATCATAGTCTAAGTGAATTTATTAAAAACAATGAAGACAAAACTTCGGTTTCGGATAAATCAGGAGTATATAAGCTGACTTGTGGTTCTTGCCCAAAATTGTATATTGGCCAAACAGGAAGATCGTTTTCCCAAAGAATTAAAGACCGTAGAAGTAGTTTTGTAAATAGAAAGACCAATTCCACATTTGCAAACCACCTTTTAGCATAAGGACATGAGTTCAATAATGAATTCGACGTGTTACATTCAGAAGTTTGAAACTCAATCTTCTAGAATATTCAGAAATCAATAGATTTGAGAACTCGGGCAATTTACTGAATGACCAAATAGAATTAGATAACTCCCCGTTATTGAATATTTTTTTAAATGTGGAAACTGGTGCATAAGCTCAGGTAACTTAATTCATTACAAACTCAGGTACACATAAAACATTAAATAGCCAGGTAAAACTCAGGTTCTTGAAATTCAGGTACCTCAAATTGTAAAATTAGGTATATAAAGCATTGAATATGTAGAATTTAGTTAGAAAGACCCGTCCGAAAAAGTCATTTTATGGCGAAACACGTGTTGCATTTTTGTAAAACTATTTGACGAAAATCTCAAAATGAAGAGTTTTTTGAATACGTTAGTTATGAATTTTCATCAAGAAGAAGATTGGATTCTTGCATCTGAGCGGAGGGTAGTCACTTTCAACAGTTCCTGTAGATTAAGAAACATTACATGTAATGTACGTCAGACACACAAGCTAACAATTACATATGCATGATGGCTGGAATGGGATTCGTTTTCATTCATTAATAAACCGACCAGTGGAACGACTAAGTCTGCAAGCTCAATTATCCACGGTTGTGTGAAAATTAAAAAAAAATACAACATCAAAATCAATTCTTATATACTTGAATATGATATAATCGATCACTACATATTCCTGTTACCGGTAAAACTTGATAAAAAATTGAAAACAACCGATATATGCACGGAAAACTCGTACACCATCACTAATTATAATAAGCTCATGAAAGCACTCAAAAAAAAATTGGTTGTCCATTATGCAATCCAGAGACCCAGAATCTGCATACAGTACCTTTATTGATGAACTAGAGAAGCATATTGACAAATGAACAGCAGTGAAAAAAAATCGAATAAACAAACAAAATTACATTTTTTTTTTGTTTATTTATGATTACAATCATGGATGACAAATGGTCTCCTAATTTCTATACACCATAGAGACAAATCAAAACAAAATTTTGTGGCCGACTTTTCAGTAGAAAAACAAAATGAGTAGAAACTTCATAGAAACTTCATGACAAAACTTATCCGAGAAACTAAAAACAAATTCTATACTAATAAAATATTAGAGGCTAAAAATAATTTAAAGAAAGTAAGATAGAAAAGCCTACATCCCCCGTTTCAGAAAATCGCAATGATATCACCAACTGAATATTTCTACACTCAGTAACATTTGATCGATATCATTTCCGGATTAAAAAATACAACTTTTCCTGGTCTCGATAAGATATCTGTGTTCCTCTTATCAAAAAGCTTCAATGTACTTTATAGAACCCATATGCCACATTCTGAATGTGATATTTACTGTTGAAAAAATACCCAAATCTTTCAAAAACTCAATCACCATATCGATTTTTAAGTCTGGTGATCTATTAAAATGAGATATAAGAAACACTTAGCACACCTTAAATATGGAAGACCAGAAAAATCAGAAGTCACCCATCATGTTTTGCAATAAAGCCATTCCATAGACTCTAGTTCATTAAGATTAGTTAGACAAGTTAACAACAACAGGCATCTAGATGCTTATGAGAGTTCAGAAATAAGTCAACAAAACAAAATTATGAATAATGCTAGTGGACCAATACCTATAATAGTTTAGTATACAGTGTGTCAATTTTAAAACTTACAATGGGCTATATCTCACGAACGAAAGCTGATATCAAAAAATGCTTGAAATTGTTTCTAGGATAGT
>WOGL01001066.1:0-12319 GCA_015342145.1 Leptinotarsa rubiginosa
TGAGGCTACAGTAGACTTAGTTTCTTCCGGAACAATATGTTTTTCTACGTCCTCAGGTGATTCGGGTATTTTCTCATCTTTCTTTTCAATAACTTCAGGAGTTTCGACTTCTTTTTTTATAGTTGTTGTGACTTCTTCAACCTTTTCCGTGGGCTGTTTTTTCAAATCTGAAATCAGTTTTTCAAATGGTTCTTCTTTGTCAGCTTTTCCAGGTGAGGCTATAATAGACTTAGTTTCTTCCGGAACAATATGTTCTTCTACAACCTCAGGTGATTCAGGTATCTTCTTACCTTTCTTTTCAATACCTTCAGGAGTTTCGACTTCTTTTGTTATTGTTGTTATGACTTCAACTTTTTCCGTGAACTGTGTCTCTAAATCTGGAACCAGTTTTTCAAATGGTTTTTCTTTGTCATCTTTTTTAGGTGAGATGACAGCAGATTTAATTTCTTTGGGAAAAATATGTTTTTCTACGTCCTCAGTTGATTCGGATATTTTCTCATCTTTCTTTTCAATAACTTCAGGAGTTTTGACTTCTTTTGTTATTGTTGGTATGACTTCCTCAACCTTTTCCGCGTGATGTTTCTCCAAATCCAGAACCAGATTTTCACATGGTTCTTCTTTGTCAGCTTTTTCAGTTGAGACTACAGTAGGTTCACTTTCTTCCGGAACAATATATTTTTCAACAACCTCAAGTGATTCTTGATTTATTTCATCTTTCTTTTCGATAACTTCAGGAGTTTTTATTTGTTTTGTTATTGTTGATATGACTTCCTCAACTTTTTCCGTGGAGTGTGTCCCTAAATCTGCAAAAAGTTTTTCAGATGGTTTTTCTTTGTCAGCCTTTTCCGGCGAGCTTAGAGCAGATTTAGTTTCCATCGGAGCAATATGTTTGTCGAAGACTTCAGGTGATTTTGGTTTGATTTCATCTTTCTTTTCTAAAAATTCAAGAGTTTTGACTTCTTCTCTTATTAATGTAATGACTTCTTCAACCTTTTCCGTGGGCTTTACCTCCGAATCTAGAACCAGTTTTTCATATGATTTTTCTTTGCCATCTTTTTCAGGTGAGAATACGACAGATTTAGTTTCTTTGGGAACAATATGTTCTTCAACGACCTCGGGTGTTTCAGGTTTCGTTTCATATTTCTTTTCAATAACTTCTTGAGTTTTGACTTCTTTTGTAATTATTGGTATCACTTCCTCAACCTTTTCCGTGGGCTGTTTCTTCAAATCTGAAACGAGTTTTTCAGACGGTTTTTCTTTGTCAAGTTTTTTTGGTGAGATGACAACAGATTCAATTTCTTTGTGAACAATATGTTTTTCTACGTCCTCAGGTGATTTGGGTATTTTCTCATCTTTTTTTTCAATAATTTCAGTAGTTTTGACTTCTTTTGATATTGTTTGTATGACTTCCTCAACCTTTTCCGTGGCCTGTTTCTCAAAATCCGGAATCAGTGTTTCACATGGTTCCTCTTTGTCAGCTTTTTCAAGTGAGATTACGGTAGGTTCAGTTTCTTCCGGGACAATATATTTTTCTACAACCTCAAGTGATTCAGGTTTTATTTCATCTTTCATTTCGAAAAATTCAAAAATTTTGACTTCTTTTCTTATTGTTGTAATGACTTCCTCAACCTTTTCCGTGGGCTGTTTCTTCAAATCTGGAACGAGTGTTTTATATGATATTTCTTTGTCATCATATTCAGGTGAGATGACAACAGATTTAATTTCTTTGGGAACAATATGTTTTTCTACGTCCTCAGGTGATTCGGGTAATTTCGCATCTTTCTTTCCAATAACTTCAGGAGTTTCGACTCCTTTTTTTATAGTTGTAATGACTTCTTCAACCTTTTTCGTGAGCTGTTTTTTCTTTTCAATAATTTCAGGAGTTTTGACTTCTTTTGTCATTGTTGGTATGACTTTCTCAACCATTTCCGTGGGCTGTTTCTCCAAATCCGGAACCAGTTTTTCACATATCTCTTCTTTGTCAGCTTTTTCAGTTGAGACTACAGTAGGTTCACTTTCTTCCGGAACAATATATTTTTCTACAACCTCAAGTGATTCTGGTTTTATTTCATCTTTCTTTTCAATAACTTCAGGAGTTTTGACTTGTTTTGTTATTGTTGATATGACTTCCTCAACTTTTTCCGTGGAATGTGTACCCAAATCTGCAAAAAGTTTTTCAGATGGTTTTTCTTTGTCAGCCTTTTTCGGCGAGCTTAGAGCAGATTTAGTTTCCTTCGTAGCGAAATGTTTTTCGAAGACTTCAGGTGATTCTGGTTTTATTTCATCTTCCTTTTCGACAAATTCAAGAGTTTCGACTCCTTTTGTTATTGTTGTAATGATTTCCTCAACCTTATTCGTGATTTTTGTCTCCAAATCTACAACCATTTTTTCAGATGTTTCTTCTTTGTCAGTTTTTTCAGGTAAGACTACAGAAGGCTTAGGTTCTTCCGGAACAATATGTTTTTCTACAACCACGGGTGATTCAGGTATTTTCTCACCTTTCTTTTCAATTATTTCAGAAGTGGTTACTTCTTTTGTAATTATTGGTATCACTTTCTCAACCTTTTCCGTAAGCTGTTTCTTCAAATCTGGAACGAGTTTTTCAGAATGTTTTTCTTTGTCATCTTTTTCAGGTGAGATGACAGCAGATTCAATTTCTTTTGGAGTAACATACTTTTCTACGTCCTCAGGTGATTCGGGTATTTTCTCATCTTTCTCTTCAATAAATTCAGGAGTTTTGACTTCTTGTGTTACTGTTGCTATGACTTCTTCAACCTTTTTCGTGAGCTGTTTCTTCAAATCTGGAACAAGCTTTTCAAATGGTTTTTCTTTGTCATCTTTTTCAGGTGAGATGACAACAGATTTAATTTCTTTGGGAACAATATGTTTTTCTACGTCCTCAGGTGATTCGGGTATTTTCTCATTTCTCTTTTCAATAATTTCAGGAATTTTGACATCTTTTGTTATTGTTGTTATGACTTTACCAACATTTTCCGTGAAGTTTGTCTCCAAATCTGGAAACAGTTTCTTAGAGGGTTCTTCTTTGTCAGCTTTTTCAGGTGAGACTACAGAAGACTTACTTTCTTCAGGAACAATATGTTTTTCTACAACCTCAGGTGATTCAGGTTTTATTCCATCTTCCTTTTCAATAACTTCAGGAGATTTGACTTCTTTTGTAGTTGTTGGAATGACTTCCTCAAACTTTTTGGTGGGCTGTTTCTCCAAATCTGGAACCAGTTTTTCAGATGGTTCTTCTTTGTCAGATTTTTCTTGTGAGGCTACA
The DNA here is from genome assembly GCA_015342145.1 of Leptinotarsa rubiginosa. Classification (NCBI taxonomy): domain Eukaryota; kingdom Metazoa; phylum Arthropoda; class Insecta; order Coleoptera; family Chrysomelidae; genus Leptinotarsa; species Leptinotarsa rubiginosa. The sequence continues at coordinate 3,284 of WOGL01001066.1, forward strand.
GTAGGTTTAGTTTCTTTCGAAACAATATGTTTTTCTACAACCACGGGTGATTCAGGTATTTTCTCACCTTTCTTTTCAATTACTTCAGAAATTTTGACTTCTTTTGTAATTATTGGTATCACTTCCTCAACCTTTTCCGTAAGCTGTTTCTTCAAATGTGGAACGAGTTTTTCAGAGGGTTTTTCTTTGTCATCTCTTTCAGGTGAGATGACAGCAGATTCAATTTCTTTGGGAATAACATACTTTTCTACGTCCTCAGGTGATTCGGGTATTTTCTCATCTTTCTTTTCTATAAATTCAGGAGTTTTGACTTCTTGTGTTACTGTTGCCATGACTTCTTCAACCTTTTTCGTGAGCTGTATCTTCAAACCTGGAACCAGCTTTTCAAATGGTTTTTCTTTATCATCTTTTTCAGGTGAGACTACAGCGGACTTAATTTTTTTCCGAACAATATGTTTTTCGAAAACTTCAGGTGATTCTGGTTTTATTTCATCATCTGGAACCAGTTTTCCACATGGTTCTTCTTTGTCAGCTTTTACAGGTGAGACTACAGTGGGTTTACTTTCTTCCGGTACAATATGTTTTTCTACAACATCTGGTGATTCTCGTTTCATTTCATCTTTCTTTTCAATAATTTCGAGAGTTTTGACTTTTTTTGTTATTGTTGTAATGACTTCCTCAAACTTTTCCGTAGGCTGTTCCTTCAAATCTGGAAGCAGCTTGTCAGATGGTTCTTCTTTGTCCGCTTTTTCAGGTGAGAATACAGAAGACATAGTTTCTTCCGGAACAATATGTTTTTCTACAACCTCAGATGATTCAGGTTTTATTTCATCTCCTTTTTCAATACCTTCAGGAGTTCTCACTTCTTTTGTAATTGATGGAATGACTTCCTCAACCTTTTCCGTGGGCTGTTTCTCCAAATCTGGAACCAGCTTTTCAGAAAGTTCTTCTTTGTCAGCTTTTTCAGATGGTTCTTCTTTGTCCCCTTTTTCAGGTGAGACTACAGTAGACTTAGTTTCTTCCGAAACAATATGTTTTTCCACAATCTCAGGTGATACAGGTTTCACTCCATCTTCCTTTTCAATAACTTCAGGAGCTTTGACTCCTTTTGTAATTGTTGGAATGATTTCCTTGACCATTTCCGTGGGATGTTTCTCCAAATCTGGGACTAGCTTATCAGATGGTTCTTTGTCAGCTTTTTCAGGTAAGACTACAGAGGACTCAGTTTCTTCCAGAATAATATGTTTTTCTACAACCTTAGGTGATTCAGGTTTCATTCCATCTTTCTTTTCGATACCTTCAGGAGTTTTGACTTCTGTTGTAATTGTTGGAATGACTTCCTCGAACTTTTTCGTGGGCTGTTTCTCCAAATATGGAACCAGCTTTTCAGATGGTTCTACTTCGTCAGCTTTTTGAGGTGAGAATACAGAAGACATAGTTTCTTCCGGAACAATATATTTTTCTACAACCTCAGGTGATTCAGGTTTTATTTCATCTCCCTTTTCAATACCTTCAGGAGTTTTGACTTCTTTTGTAATTGTTGGAATGACTTCCTCAACCATTTCCGTGGGCTGTTTCTCCAAATCTGGAACCAGTTTTTCGCATGGCTCTTCTTTGTCAGCTTTTTCAGGTGAGACTACAGTAGGTTTAGACTCTTCCGAAACAATATGTTTTTCTACAACCCCAAGTGATTCACGTTTTATTTCATCTTTCTTTTCAATAACTTCAGGAGTTCTGACTTCTTTTGTAATTGTTGTAATCACTTCCTCAACCTTTTCCGTGGGCTGTTTCTCCAAATCTGGAACCAGTTTATCGCATGGTTCTTCTTTGTCAGCTTTTTCAGGTGAGACTACAGTAGCTTTAGACTCTTCCGAAACAATATGTTTTTCTACAACCTCAAGTGATTCACGTTTTATTTCATCTTTCTTTTCAATAACTTCAGGAGTTTTGACTTCTTTTGTTATTGTTGTGATGACTTTCTCAACCTTTTCCGTAGGCTGTTCCTTCAAATCTGGACCCAGCTTTTCAGATGGTTCTTCTTTGTCAGCTTTTTCAGGTGAGATTACAGAAGACTTAGTTTCTTCCGGAACAATCTGTTTTTCTACAACCTCAGGTGATTCAGGTTTTATTTCATCTCCCATTTCGATACCTTCAGGGGTTTTGACTTCTTTTGCAATTGTTGGAATGACTTCCTCAACTTTTTTCGTGGGCTGTTTTTNTTTCAGATGGTTCTTCTTTGTCAGCTTTTTCAGGTGAGACTACAGAAGACTTACTTTCTTCCGGAACAATATGTTTTTCTACAACCTCAGGTGATACAGGTTTTATTCCATCTTCCTTTTCAATAACTTCAGGAGTTTTGACTTCTTTTGTAATTGTTGGAATGACTTCCTCAACCTTTTCCGTGAACTGTTCCTTCAAATCTGTAACCAGCTTTTCAGATGGTTCTTCTTTGTCAGCTTTTTCAGGTGAGACTACAGAAGACTTACTTTCTTCCGGAACAATATGTTTTTCTACAACCTCAGGTGATTCAGGTTTTATTCCATCTTCCTTTTCAATAACTTCAGGAGTTTTGCCTTTTTTTGTAATTGTTGGAATGCCTTTCTCTACCTTTTCCGTGGGCTGTTTCTTCAAATCTGGAACCAGTTTTTCAGATGGTTTTTCTTCGTCATCTTTTTCAGGTGAGATGACAGCAGATTTAATTCCTTCCTGAACAATATATTTTTTTACGTCCTCAAAGGATTCGGGTATTTTCTCATATTTCTTTTCAATAACTTCAGGAGTTTTGACCTCTTTTGTTATTGTCGATATGACTTCCTCAACCTTTTCCGTGAGCTGTTTCTTCAACTCTGGAACCAGTGTTTCAGATGGTTTTTCTTTGTCATCTTTTTTAGGTGAGACAGCAGATTTAATTCCTTCCGGAACAATACATTTTTCTACGTCCTCAAGGGATTCGGGTATTTTCTCATCTTTCTTTTCAATAGCTTCAAGAGTTTCGACTTCTTTTGTTATTGTCGTTATGACTTCCTCAACCTTTTCCGTGGGCTGTTTCTTCAAATCTGGAATCAGTTTTTCAGATGGTTCTTCTTTGTCAGCTTTTTCAGGTGGAACTACAGAAGATTCAGTTTGTTTTGAAACAATAATTGTTCCGAAGACACCGGGTGATTCAGGTTCTCTCTCATCTAGTTTTTCGATGATTTCACGGGTTTTGACTTCTTTTGTTATGGTTTTCACGACTTTCTCAACTTTTTTTGTAGGCTGTTTCTGCAAATCTAGAACCTGTTTTTCAAGTGGTTGTTTTTTGTCAGCTTCTTCAGCAGATTCAGTTTCCTTCGAAACAATATGTTTTTCGAAGACTTCAGGTGTTTCATTTTCTTTCTCAACTTTCTTTTCGATGATTTCAAGTGTTTTGACTTCTTTTGTTATCGTTGTTACGACTTCCTCAACCTTTTCCGAAGGCTGTTCCTCCAAATCTGTAACCATTTTCTCAGATGGTTTTTCTTTGTCAGCTTTTTCTGGTGAGGCTACATCAGATATATTTTCTTTCGAGGCAATATATTTTTCTGAGACTCCAGATAATTCAGGTTCATTTTCATCTTTCTTTTCAATAACTATGGATGGTTTTTCTTTGCCAGCTTTTTCGAGTGAGGCTATAACAGATATAGTTTCTTTCGGAACAATTTGTTTTTCTGAGGCTTCAGGTGATTCAGGTTTCTGTTCGTCTTTTTTCTCAATATATTCAAAGTTTCTGACTTCTTCCGTTAATGTTGTGACTTCCTCAACTTCTTCCTTGAGATGTTCCTCTGAATCTGGAACCATTTTTCCAGATGGTTCTACTTTATCAGCTATGTCATATGAAGATCCCGTTGCTCCCGAAGGTAACATTGTGATTAGTTGCCCTTCTGGTGTCGGCGTTAGGTCTGGTTTAAGTTCTTTCACATCCTCACGAATTTGTTTGGAAGCCTCCAAAACTTCTGACATTAGTTTACGCACATCTTGTTCATTGGTTGGCACGTTAGCGTCGATTTCTTTCAGATTTAATAACTTGGGTGACGTTTTCTCGCTGATACATACAGTATCTGCAGGTGATAATAAAACAGATAATTCTCTAGATTCCACTATGGCTGCAGGAAGCGCTATGGTGGAAACAAGTATGGCGTGAGAGACTATGGCTTCTTTTATAATCTCACTCTGTATGGGTATTATTTCAGCTTCATTTTCGGCTTGGCTTGGAGTGAGTTCATGAATATTCTGTTTGACACATGGTGTTTCAGACACTTCCATACTAGCGCCGCTCATACTCTCTATTATTTTTGTTTGGTCGTTTAATAATTTACAAACCTCTCTTGGCATTTGGAAAGATGAATCAGTTTCTACTTTTTGGTCACTTCCTTTGTAATATTCCTGATAAGCTTGTTCCTTCATTCCTGGAATTTTTTTGTCGATGCGAACTTTGACACAAACAGGTTCAACACACGTTCCATCAGAATGTTTATCCTTTTCTTCGATGTTCTGTATCATTTTTCTTATGTTTTTTGGTGCTTCGACAATAACTTGTTCTTCTAGAGCCGTGAGGCATGCATTCAATTCCTCGGTGGTGAATTCCCTCTCTTTTGTTTCTACAAATTTATCAGGTGGTTTTTCTGTTGTGAGGGCTTGCATTAAATTTTCTGTTACTTGTTGTTCAATATATCCCCTTCGATCTTCTAGAGGTTTACTGATTTCTTCTATTGACTGTCTTCTGATTTTTCTTGTTGGAGTTGTTTCTAGTGATCTCGATATCAATTCTTCAAATATTGACTTCTTATCCTTGACAGATGTGTATTTTTCTTCACTAGATTCTTTTTCTTCTTTCGAAAATTTTTCTTTGGGTTCCAATTTTTGAATAGATATTTTCCTATCTGGTTTGAGCATAACTTTCTCTTCCATCTGAACCACGGAATTTTTAGATGCTTCTGAAGACCACTTATGACCAGCTATATCTTCTTTCTCTTTAGGTTGTCCCTTGCTGGAAGTGTCTTCATCAAAGCTGCTCTCAACTTCACTAGAAAAAATTTTCTGTAACTCTGCAATTTTTCTACCGACATGCTTAGTATGACTAGGAGTTGAATATTTTGATTTGATATCTTCAGTATCTGAAAATGTTTCTTCTATTCTTTCTTTCACAAGTTGTTCGGTAATAACTTCCATTTTGTATTCTTCATCGTCTAATTGAGCTAGAGTCTCAGTAGACCCCTTGAAATTTGCTTCTTCTTCTTTCATACTGGACATTTCATCTTCAGAATCAACCACATCCCTCTTCTTTCTGAAGTAATCTTTTTGTGGTGTCTTACTCACTTGTTCTTCTAGCATTTTCACTCTAGCCTTGACATCCCCAGATCCCCGTCTTTTCGCTAAAATTTCTTCATCTTTGAGTTTTTCAGCAGATGACAGAGGTGGGCTTTCTTCTGGTTTTATAGGACTACAAGATGAATCTTTCATATCGATACGATCGGTAATGGTAGCAGCCTCAGACGTATCAACTTGGGATAAAGGAATAGATGAAGACTCTAAGAATTCTACTGGACTGGTACCGGCATCAGTAAATTGTATCACCGACTCATCCATGACGTGATGTGGAAGCTCATCGACTTGAATTGGGCTGAGGCCCGCATCTGTACACTCAAGCTCTTCAATTTCTTCCTCCACGGCTGTATCAGAAATGAATCCCGTAGTCTGCAATCCCCCTAACGAACCTTGAGGTTGATCAGCAGTGCTGGTGATACTACCCGTCGTTGGATCTCTTGTCAGTGATATACCCGTATCTGTTATGTGGTGAGACATGCTTTCGCTTAAGGGAGACATTGCCTGCGATAATGAGTTTTCGTCGTAGGTATATATTTGTTTAGTACCACTGAAGTTCACCGTTTCTTCGCGTTTTTTATGGGTGGACTCCAATACAGTCACTGGTGGTATTATATATTGTGGAGAGTGCTTTTCTCTGCTTGCTGTCGTAGATATTCCAACATCAAATCTTTCAGATGTTTCAGTCCCCGAGTTATCTCTTCTAGTTGTTGTGACGCAAATATGTGATTGAGACTTTATAGAAATTTCTACATTTTTAGTACCGTATAACGTTAAACGACTTTCAGCAGTTGCTAAGGCTTCTTTTGTGCGAACCTCTTTACGTCCGATGATGAGCTCTAAAGTTGGCTTCGATTCATCTTTTACAGTTGGAGGAGAATCATCTGGAGAAGGTGTGATACACGTATTGAGTTGTGGAGAGGTACTTCTATCCACATGTTTGTATTTATCGTATTTATGTTTTATGGTTGGTTTTGACGAAAACTGATTGTTGTCATCGATTTTTTTTGCTACGCCCGACTTTTGAACAATTTCTACAACGTCTTCGTCAGGGCCTTTGCTTGAGATCTTTTCGATTTCCTTTTCACCTGTCGAATACGCTATAGAAATTTTTTTGTCTGGAGTCGATTTCAAATTAATCTTTTCTTCAGTAGACGGTATTTTATCTTTCCCGCCTCCGCCTTGAAGTCTTTCCACATTTTTTCTTTCCTTTCTTTCCCAGTCCTCCGGCCGTTTTGAATCCTTAGCACCCTTTTCTTCCGGAGACACAAAACTGTGGATATTCAATTCGCCGGGGCGAACCACGTCAGTCTCATTCAACTTAGAACTAACTAAACCTATATTCACAATTTCCTTTAGCTCACTATCAGGTTCAATCGAAGGCAGTAAGTTAGAGGTAGAATCTATCACATCTGTATCTAGATCTTCGGTAGAAGCTAAACGTTTACGTTGTCCCGCAAAGAGCTGGGACTGATATTGATAGTACTGACGGATGTCGTCATAAGAAGTCACCTCTTGTGACTCTATTTCTTTGGAAAGTGTAGTTGCATAATCATTCAAATATTCCTGGGAAGACATACGTTTCTCTTCTGGTGTGGGTGTTTCTAAAATGCACTCGTCTTCGCGGAAGCCATCAGTATCCAAAGAATCGTCGTCGTCCTGAGGAGACGCACTTGCTGTCGCAGGGAAAAATAAAAGAGGGTGGATATTGGACTTTTTTCGAGTGTATATTGTGAAAATATCATTATATTGTGTTTGAGTGGTGCAACAGAATCCGTTATTTCAGAAAATAAATCATATTTGAGGCGCTGTGGTTTAGTTTATCAACTTCCGCACATACAGAATGAAATGTATGATGTCTCAAATTGTGTAAAGTGTAGGTATGGAAGGGAGGAAGTGAAGGATTACGACAGCTATTTGTATTTATAAAAAGCCTGCTAAGGCATTCCGCATCTTCATAAGCGTCTACCATTTCACAACAATGAATCCGAAAAGCTATATTTTCTTTACGTCAAATTATGCCCAAACTAGTAGCGCCTATTCTTAGACTATAAACTAGGCAAAAATAAATTAAATGATAGATCCAAAGGAGGAATAATTTCAAAATGAAAACTATAATTTAATTTATTTTATTCTTTTGAAGCAAACTAGAAATTTCACTGACCTTTTGTAGCCTTTGCTACGTGAAGCCCGAGGCCGCGTATGACCCAAAATCAACCCAACCCACAGGGACCCTTGGGAAATCAATGCATGAAGATGAATTCTCGATACTCTATAATTGATTTGAAAAGGGTTTATGGGGGTCGAGTTGACGATTCCATGCGCACACAGAAGTTTCATTTGGAGTTTCTAAGTCACTTTGTCCTGAACAGTATGGAGTTTGCAATAACGGTTGAACAAGCAAACATCTGAAGCAAATGACCGGACGACAAGGTAGGGATAGGTTGTGATCCAACAATTTGGTGAATTAATCACCAAATTGATGGTATGGAAAAATGTTTTATTATCACACAAATTATGAAGTTGTTGGAAATGGATGAAGCGAAATGGAAGAGTTGCATATTCAATTCATCGCATGTTTATTTTCTTTCCTGAAGAATGAATTCAATATACAACGGCAATAGAACACAAACAAAGTAACTATTTATTGATTTTTGTTAATTGTCGAATCATCCAAGAATATTTTCATGATAAATATGAACGAAAATTGCTTTCTCATACACGATTGATTTCGAAAGTAATTTTATTCATAATCAACGTGTATATTTTGTCAAGTGGTGAAAAGGGAACGTCATAAAATTTATAACACACATTAGCGAATTCTAAGTATATTAGGCAATTTGAAAAATAGAAAAAACATACCATATCTTCGTTACGGCGCAGCATACATGCTGATTCACGGTGGATGGCCCATTAGATATTTCTGGTGAACCACACAACGGTTCACTTTCAAAATTCAATGAAGAGAATATACGTACATTCTCTACCCAACTAAAATATTTTTAACAATGCGGTGTTGCTACTTCCATTAGAAAGTAGTAGCAACTTTGATTTTTCAAAGTGAACACTATGTAAATAATATCAATTTTGGAATCTACAACAATTACCCTACATCTTCCCGTGGGTTGAACTACCTATCGGGTGCGTCCCCAGATGGCGGATAGGGGAACTGCCAGGGGACTGGGAGCCCTGTCCGGGAAGTCAATGCAGCTTTACGGGCGGAGTCGCCGGACTCCTGGTCAGTGGCAAAAATAAGTAGGGTGAGGGGAACTAAAACTCCCCAAAAACTTTTGCAAAACATGCCACCGTGGGCCAGCCTACCTAAGCTGAGGTGTGAAGAATCCTACCAACAGCTGTATGGCCGCAGGGTGATATGCGGTCACGAACGATCCCCTTGGGGAACTGGGCGAAACCCCATTGTAATCAGCTTTCATCTGGCAATGCTGGGCTCTGCCAAAAGTGACCAACTCTTCCCTTGCTACTCATAGGAACATACAAGAATGAAATAAACAAAACAGAAACAACAAAAACAAAAACCAATCCCGATGCTGGACAGAAGTGCTCACCTCAATCTAAGGCGGTGGCTGGGGATGAACAGAACTGTCCACCCCAATCTACCACCCAATCTACCGCCACCCTCCTCCTCCCCCACTCCACCTCCAACAGCAAGGGCACTTCCTGCGGCGGGCGCCAAGA
>WOGL01001067.1:0-12310 GCA_015342145.1 Leptinotarsa rubiginosa
TAACATAATGGACTGGCACAACACAAAAACGGAGTCCCACGATAGCACATGTCATCCACGTACCTTCTTTGTGGGCGGACGTTATCAGCACGTCCATCCACTAACACGGCCACCACGGAACTGAAATAATTGTCAGTCTACTTATTCCATCGCAAATGTTTGTGAGGTGTCTCCTTCTACTGTGTGGAGACTTTAGAAGAGAAATAGGTATCATCCATATACAATTAAATTGGTATACCAATAAACTGAAGATGACCCTGATCGAAGACCAGAATTCTGCGAAATCACGACGGAAACCATTGCAAGGCATCTTATCTATCTCCACAATATTTGTTTCAATGACGAATGTACATTTTCTTTCAACGGCAATGTTCACAGACAAAATTTCAGTTATTAGAGTGACACCAACCCTCACGTTTTCCGGGAAACACGTACCCAATATCCGGAAAAAATTGACGTTTGGGCAGGAATATCGGAAAACCATATTGTAGGACCTCTGTCATTCACTGACTTGGTTCCGTACAAAATATCTTGGTACCCCTACAGCCGCTTTAGGTTATGTTGTTCCTTCAATTTGGGTTCAGCTGCCATTATGTTTAATTATTCATCAATACAGATTCTAGCACCCATGTGTCTCCATAAGTGCCTCAAGCTAGCACCAGTGTCACGTCTTTCACCCTGTATGAGTGTTGGGATATAGCATCATTATTAGATATTTAGCTATCTTTGACAATTGTATCTCCTTGTCGAAGTTTCACAGACCCCTGTCTTGGTTCTCTTACTGATTCCTAGTATAGTCGATTTGGACGAGTCTATGTTGACACAATTTCTCTCAGTCTGTGTTATTATAATGTCCAGGATCTTATTATACATATCTGAAACTAACTAGACTGACTTAGTCATCTGCGTAATCTTGTACTTCATTTCAACTTATACTTACACGAACACAAGGTTCTTTAACGACGCCACTACTGTTTTCATTATAATCTTCCTACACGTAGTTATACTATCCACCTGAAGCTTGTACTGTCGATTTTCCTTTTTTTAGAAGCCTGGATGATTGATTTTGTGGCTTCTGAAATAGTGTCAGAGGTGAATGTCACAAATTCACTGAAACCTGCTCACTTTGACAATCTTGTCTGTTGGGATTCGAGAACTTCTAGAATTAATGGGTATTCCTGAATTAGCTGCCAGTTCTTTGCGAAGATTGGAAAGGTGAGCGAGTTCATCCACTCAACTGGACCAGCAAATTGAATAGCAGTATGTTAACCTACTGCTGGAAGTCGGTCGTTCTAAATCTAGAATGGAATTTTTTCGAGCAGCGTCCTTCACAAAACCAACATATTCGAAAGGAAAACCAAACTAACTGTACCCCGTACATAAAAATCCGGACTCCCACACAAAGTTTACACACTTGACTGTACGTCAACTCATTAGAATGCTAAACGTTACTATGCTTTTACCATAAACGTTTATGTGTTATGTTTGCTTAGGTGCCGTGGTATTTCTTATTCTCCTCTGGCCTCAGAAGGTTGTGTTAAGCTAAAGAGCAGCACGACTCTCGAGAGAAACAAATATTAAAAAGTAGTAGTAATAAATCCGACATAATTGCTATTGACAGTGTTTGTCCATTCACCGAACTGTCAAGAATGTTAGCGGGATGGTTCAGGTGATCCTATATAAGATATGAGAATTTCTTTCTCTGATGGTTAATGTCTTTCATGTGTTGAATTCTAGTATTGAATATATGCCGTGTGAACAAAAACAGAAATCAAAGTTTGAATATGTTTACTACAGTTTTGAGTACCTACCACTCTCTAGTAGAGTCATTATATTTGCAGGCGACACCGCATTTTTTATCACGATGGCATCAGTACAAAAACAATCTCAAAATCTAGTTATTTTAACGTCATCTAGCATTCCAGTAATGAAGTTCCAACCCCTAGTACCGTAATACTGTCGCACTGTATTATTCACAGTCACGACAATATCCAATCCAATAAAATCCAATCCAATGAAATACAATTGAATATAGTTTCAGCTGTTTGGATTTTTTCTATATTCATTGTTATTTTTTTCTGACATTTTTATTTTTAGGTTAGGTTAGGTTAGGTTAGATTAGGTTAGGTTAGGTTAGGTTAGGTTAGGTTAGGTTAATTTGAAGGTGGTTGACAATGTTTCGTGGTGTATTTCATCAGTTCGGACTTCCATTGTCTAATAATATAATATAAATTGATTTGAAATCCCTGAAAAAAAATTACCTGAAAATAACAATTTAATTAAACGAAAACTGAAATTACAAAGAAATAACATACAGGCAACAACCAAAAATAGAATAAAAAATTGAAATATTAATAAAAGCTGAAAATTAAAAAATATTAACAAAAAATGAAAAATGAAAAGTAAAAGATTCCAAACCAAGTTACGTCACGACGTTTCGATTGTTAGTATCCACAATCGTCTTTGGATGATAACGGTAATATTCTAATCGGGTAATATTTTAATTTTTATTTTTCATTTTTTGTTAAAAATATTTTTTAATTTTCAGCTTTTATTGATATTTCTATTTTTTATTTTTTTTTTGGTTGTTGCTTGTATGTTATTTCTTTGTAATTTCAGTTTTTGTTTATTAAAATTGTTATATTCAGTTAATCTTTTAAATTATTTTTTCAGGGATTTCAAATCAATTTATATTATATTAGACAATGGAAGTCTGAACTGATGAAATACAGGTTAGGTTAGGTTACGTTAGGTTAGGGTAGCTAAGGTTAGGTTATGTTAGGTTAATTTAGGTTAGGTTAGGTTAGGTTATTTTTGTTACAGTGAAATATATTTCAACATTTGTTGTTGCGATTCGATAAAGCATATTTTAAATTTTCGAAACTTCATCGTAGGTAATAATTTTTAAAAATTGATAATCCCAGCCAAGCATTGAAATATACTTCTCATATTGATGCATTTCTGTTGTACTGGCACTTATTTCATGGCATAAATGTGAGCGAAGCCGCGAGTAAAAGCTAGTATTTAATAACTTCAACTTGTGAAGTTCATCTGTGATAAATTGATGAATGTAGCCGTTACTACGTGGTTGTAGATCATCACGAAAAATGAGAACACAAAAAGAAAGAAAACAGAAAGTTTTATTTCTCATTCGTCTGTGATTTTTACTCAACAAATAAATAATTCTCCCATTATTTTCGATAATATTTTTAGATTCAGTTTGCAGCAACCTACCAAGTGAACCGTTATCTTAATGACGAATTGCTCAATTATTTTTGACAGCTCACCATTTGTTTCGCATTATCTCAAGATGACTATCAGTTATTATTTGCCGATACAGCTGAAAAACCACAAGTCTTTTCGAAAAGAGTGGTTCTTATAGAGGAAATCGATTTAATAATCAATTACGGTTACGATTTAGCAACATTTTATAATGGAATACGAATAAAGATATCCTTGGAATGGATCAGTTGATGGTTTTGTTGAGTTCAATCAAAATGTGGCCGATCTGGAAGAATGTTGTCTTTTATGTAACAGTAATGGCTTTGATTTGAAAAAAAAAATTAAAATGCAATTCATTCCTATGATATTGTTTCACAATTTTATAATATATATACTAGTTGATCCGGCAAACGTTGTTCTGCCAAATGAATTACACTTACAAATAATATTAATCCCTCAAGGCTATAGTGTGTACAATATGTATATAGTATGTTTTGATCACTCGAGAGTATGCCACATATAATTGTCCGTGTGAAAGACAGGGTGTGCTCAAATTCAAGCCACAAACGGACTTGCTGGCTTCGATAATGTTTTTCGTCAATTTTTCAATGACTAATCGCGTGCGGTTGCACAGCCGTGGTGGATTAAAATTACGGAAAGATCCAACTTTCAGTTGTAAATTATGCGGTGGCATTCCTGGCAATTCCAATGAGTTCAAAAACTCTGTTAGGTATTTCACAGCTTCGATGGCATCGCAAACTATATCTACTCTCGATGGATAAACAGTAATAGTGGCCGAAAACTGTGAAGGGAGTGGAAGAAGGCTGAGAATGACAGAAGTCCGGCTTCGTTCTCATCCCTCCTCCGAGCTGCTTACTGAGTGAGAAGTGAGACCTGTAGACGCCTGGCGGGAATAACTGACTGATATATGATGAGAATTAAAAATGACTTAATTACTAAAATGACTATTGAGAAATAGGGGTTGGTGATAGAAAGGTAAATGTCCCGTTATCTTGTATTTTGTTGCTTTTTATCTCTAAATAGAATAATTTTGTTTCTTCCGATTTTTTTATGACTTTTTTCAGCTCTTTCATTGCCCGAAACATTATTTTTTACTCATCTAGTCATATGCTTGCTCAAAATCTACAAAAAAACTATATCTTCAACTTTCTGTTTATATTCTGGATCGAGAAGTTTTTTTGCTTTTCTGTGAGGATAATAATTTTCAAAAGTAGTCTTTCTAACTTTCTAGTACCTTCTTTGTTTCACCTAAAATCTTTCCTTCTCTCAACTTACGATGCCCCTATTTTCATTTTCGTTTTGACAACATTTTTCCTGCCCTCCTTCACTATTTTCCGTTATTTATCATTCTAGCTACGCAGTTCTAGACTTACAGATCTCTATTGCATTTGGCTATGTATTCCTGAGATACCGTTATTATTATTATATATTTCTCGTTTCACATTACATATGTTTTTATTTTTCTTAAACCTAATGCAAGCCTTTTAACTAATTTCAGTATCATTTTTCCCGTGAACGTGACATATTTATGGTACTAAAAGTTGTGTGAATAATAAAAACTACTTCAATGTTCATAGTGTCTGTCTTTACTATTCATAAATTCTCTTAGTGGTTCAATAAAACAACTAACAAATATGGATGAATGAAATTCCGACACAATGGAAAGAAGCAATGACAATGGGAATCGTATTAACATAATTTAGTAAACAATAACCCATTTTAAAAAAGGAAATTAACTCCTTCGCTTATGATAATCCACCATAGGCTGCATACTGATGTCATTTCAGAAATTTTTTTTTCGAACAGTGGAATTGCCAGTATATTCAACTTCAAAAGTTTAGGTTGGTAGGACTTTTTGAAATATGATACGAATAAAATAACCTTCAGTGTGGTTTGTGCTTTCAGACTTCTTGATACTGGATGTAATTTATGAAAAATACTAAGTTATAAATGAGGAATTAGAACTGTTTCGTAAACTTCATTTACTTGAGATATTGATGAATTCGTTAGAATAAACTTCTTCCTGAATACATGCTCTATTAACCCTGTATGAAAAGTCAACCTATCCAAAATTGAGAGAAAACCAATCCTCTTCACACATGATTAAAAAAATTGACATTGTTATTGTCAAAATAATTTATAAAAGTAAGTTGGGAAGTTAAATCTGATACAACCTCTAATAAGGTTATTTGAGAGTTGTATGGACATTTTTATATTCTGTTCGTGTAGTGGCAATTCGAAAGGTCCTTCGAAATTGAGAAGTTATGCATGAAGTATTAAAAATTGCCGTTTTTGATTTCAGGGTGGATGTCGAATCCACAGAACCTGTTTTCAAATTCATTCTTCAGTTTAGGTTGTTCAAGTTATAAAGTTTACATTCCAGATGACCCTATAAAAAATCAGAAGGAGGGCTAGATCTGGATATCTTGCAGGCTAATTCCATCACATAGGTCATAATAATTGTTGAATTATTATATGACAGGACCATGATAGTGGGATATTAGTATTGGTAAAGAAAACTCCATTGTAATTTTCAGTAAAATAGTAATGGTTGATATTATTGTCAGGGGTGAGTGAATACATGAAAAACCTATGCAGAATGCAGACGATGTATGTTAACCCAACAGCATAACAAGTGGCAGAATGAAAATTCAGATTCAGTCACTTGTGAAGTGATCTAATTAGCGTAATACAAACATTGATTTATCCATTCATCTAGAAATGTTTTCCATTCAACCAGATATCATTATGTCAATTTCTTCCCCTGAATAAAAAAATTTTTCATGTACTCCATGTTATCGTTAATCATATTTCAAACTCATTTCCGTAAAATGGGTCTGGTGAACCCTTTTACACTCTATCACACCCTAGACAGAGTTCAGTTTTTATTACAATAAATATCCTGTGTTACATTTAACCCTTTTCCTCGATATCCGCCTACACTTGCATTTCTCATTTCACTAACCCACTAACCCCATTTCACCTCACCCTTTCTATACCGAACATCCTTCTACATGCAACAGTTGTTTGCATGCAATGTTGTCAGATTTAAAATAATGCAATCAACCACATTGTCTTTTACTCTACATTACTCAACAGGAGAATGCAACATGTTATGAATAGGACTTTAATACTAAGTAATATTAGTTTGGCATCCAGTAAAACAATTTTCATCACCCGTAGACGATTGTTAGTCGTGAGTGTGAGTTTCAAATTTGTTGATCGTTGTAATTATCTGGCATCTGTGTTAATCATTGTTGAAATTTGTGAATGCTGCAGTAGTTCTTGGTATGGTCGAAGTAAACGATATTGTGAACATTTGAAGTAATAAAATTAAATTTGAAGTCATGTTACGGTGACGAACAGAAATTGGGAATGCGGGGATAGTTATCGTCGTCGTGTTCACTTCAGGAACTGATCGCGATTTGAGTGTTGAAGTTCAATATTGGTGCAGCTAATATTTACGAGGAATGGTTTGAAAACACATTGATCCCAAATTTGGATGCGAATAGTGTAATAGTTCTTGACATCGCTTCCTTTCATTTGCGACAGCTCATCAAAGTACTGAATAAAAATTCGGGGAAACATGAAATACAAAGTTTTGTAAAGGATAACAATTCGTATTTTGAAGATTACTATACCAAAAACCAACTACTTGAAGTTTTACAGACAAAAACATTTGAAAAAGTGTATGCCTTTAAGAGTATTGCTGAAATGTATGGACACGCCATACAGAGACTTCCACCCTATTTTTGTATTTTCAATCCCATCGAGTTAATTTGGGGAAAATTGAACCAAAGCATCAGGCGTAAAAATAATTTTCCAAAATTTGATAAGAAGGTAACAGAGCTAATTAACGAAAAAGTATCTAATATTACCGAAGAAGACTGGCAGAAAAGATTCAAAAAAGTAATTTTAGTTGATAGTGAAACAGAGAATATGGAAGAGGAATTATCAGAAGCTTTCGAAAAAAGTTAGTGAAGTGTTTCTGAAGCGATCAATTGTATATATTCAGAAGTATTCAGAAGTTCTTTCAATTATCACCGTTGTTTCAAGCCTTACTTTCCCACTCACCTATATAAACGAAATATTTATTATATCAATTGAAAACATCAGCAACCTTTCGTGAGAGCAAATCATTCAGTTTATGGGAAGTGTACTAGACGTATATTTCAATATAACTGTTCGGTATATACCTAAATCACTTCAAATGAATTATGGAGGACTCTGAGGACCTGTCCGAGAACTAACACTGCTGTCGTCAGAATGTCATATAAAAGATTGTTCTTGTTATATCACAATTCATTTGTATCTCTGTTCCTTATGGTAAAAAGCGACATCTAGGAAATATTCAAAATATCCACGTAATTATTGCCATGTAAGTTTCTCAGTGTCGTTGCGATCTACCAAAACTGATTCGAAATTTGGCGAAGGCGATCGTTTTATTCATGCCGAAGGATGTATAACAATTTTAGACCAGTTCATTCAATTTGCAACATCGTGACATATAACGACAATTTTGTCTTGCTTCTGACCAAAACCGACAATTTCGTCGCAAAATTCATTTAAAACTTTAAATCTTCATACACGTTTTAAAACTAAACCTGATCCAGACTCTTGTAGATTGTGAACTGATGGTATTTGAAGTTTTTATCATCATTATTTGCTACTTTGATCTAGATTTCCTGAATTTGAACAGTTCCATTGAAAATTAATTAGAAATAAGTAATTTGTTGTTAAGATGCGGAAATGTGGCTACCTTTGGTATTCACGATAGAAAACAGGTATGTGTCAACTGAGGTTTAAAACCAGCAGTGATGTATTCAGGATGTTTTCTTGGAGGGCAAATAGGAATAATTCTATAGCAAATGAACAATTAATGTGCGTCATATGAACTGAAAATAGCCTGAGACGTAGTCAATGATGGATACTTTGATGTTTGTCATGAAAATCCGTTTGATTTTTTCCCTGTTTTCGACTATTTCCTGGGGAGAGAAAATCTGCCCCTTTTGCCGCTTTTGTTTAGGGCCGTGAAAATTAGACCCTTTCAAGTCAAATAAGCTGGAGTTAGGATGCCACTCCCGCACGAATTCGTGGATACCTAGTTATCTTCGAAGACGCCTGATCCGAATTCGGAAGATATCCAGAAAATACTACCGAGCTGGCAACACTGCTAAGAGGATTGGCCTCGTCCCTATGATAGGGAAGTTGTGACGTGGCGGTCGTTACCTCCCCATCGATCGTATCGACACGAGAATGAAGGTGAAGGTCATAAGAGCGCCGGGACGCATCGCTACTGGAAGCTTCCTTGTCCCACTGTACAGTGTTGACACATGTTCTGGAATATCGGAAGTAATAGGACTTTTCTATGTTTATATCTTTGAATTTTTTCTGTGGTAACTCACAATGGTGATACCAAAATTTGACTGGGGAAATATACGTAACCTATGGATTATAATTTTGGATAATGTCAGGCCTTATTGAAAATGAAAGTTGATAATTTCATTGAGATAAATTTTATCAAATGTAAAGCTGAAACGTAGCTAAAAATCTCTTCTCAACTCCTTTGAACTATGTTGTGGCAACAATGTTCCTCTTTCAATCTCATGTACCTCTTGATATCGGAATTTTTTTAATTTTGCTCACGCCATTTCCAAATTTGTTGAAATATTTTGAAGCATTTCCATGAAACTGGACAATTTGGGGAATCAAGTAAGAATAATTATTCTTTCAGCCGGAATTTACGAAATAAAAAGTGATTGAAAATTTGAGATTATTTAAAAAATTAATATAACGCAAAACAATGGTACAATAATTTTATTTATACACGAAATGAGTCAAAAATAAATAAATCAAATGTAGGTACGACCTACTTATCAAATATTAAATTATGGCTCTGATGGAATGTAGACCCCTAAATTGTGTATACCTTTATACAAAACTTTATACAAAATTTTGTATACCTTTATACAAAAGGTAAAAGCAATTTAGATCGCATTTTTTTTCAAAGTTGAAAGTAGCCCTTAAAACTTCTCTCTTACTTCAACAAATGTTTGGTAACTCTGAAGACAATATGTTGGAAAATGAAAAGTCTGATATATTTGGAATAAGCTGTGAGGATGTGTGAAAAATATGTCGGTCAGACTTAGCGAGCTATCAAAACTGGCTTCAAAGAACACGTAGCACATATCCGATTTTGGAGACCACAAAAATCTAGTATCATTTTATTATATCTGAAAAACAGTCATAGGATAAATAAATACTGTCTAAAATTGTTGAGAATATATGAAATATATGAAATAATTCATGTGTTTCAAAGTGAAATTGAAAGTGTGCCCTGTTAGATAGAGACCAGTTTTAGAGTTAGGAGTTAGTCTTCTTCATCTCCTGAAGACGCAAACTTGGTTGGCGGAACTTGCGTCGAGAAAAGTTTTCTAATTCTGTTGTTGATTTTTCAAAGTTGATTGAATATTTTTCAAATTATTTTTCTCAATTGATATATCATAATTTTTGTTGCTTTGTTGAGATTAATTGTTTTGTTGGTAAATTTCAATCATGATAATAAAGAATGATCATGAATTATCTTTGGAGAAAATGATTTGTACTATCATTGTTCAGAGAAATAATGCTTTCTGTCTCGGTTTGCTAGCCTAGCGTGCCCAAGGAACAATTCAATAATTAATATTTCTTTCATTTCCACTTAGAATCATTGCAGACGCGCAAATAATTAAAATAATCGCCAATTAAATATCGTAAGATCTTTGTAATAAGTTATTTGAATTTTTATGCTGAGTAATCCCATAAACCAATTACCTGCGTCGAAGTGCACGCTCAATTCGATTATTACTTATATTATCGGTGATCATTATCGGAAGGGAATGGATATTGATTGAGATCGGAAATTGAAGGAAGCATTTTTTGCTGGGTTGGTATCATATTTTCGAAATTATTAATTTGAGAATGTGGTATACTTATACTGGGAGAAAAAGACCATGTATGCACTGTGTAGAACCACATGCATAAGACGTGACTGGTAAAAAATAAGGACTGTTCATCAACTCAAAATACATATAACTTGGAAAAACCCGGAGATACAGATTGCTACTTCAATACATAGATGAAAGATTCAGTAATTGTTGAATTTTTTGTTCCATATTTTGCCATCAATCGATGATATCAAAGTAATCATGAGTTTGATGAACGTTTGTTATGATCTGTTTCAAATCCAACCCTTTATGAATACTCTGAACTGTTTTCAATATTTATGACTTTCTTTGTATATGTGATAGAATAGGCCGATACTTGATGATAATCCATAACGTATTCAAGAAACACTTTATTGTGTGACAGTTTCACAAAAAACGCAACACGTGTTTCGCTATATAATACCTTCTTTAGGCGTGTATTGACATGCCTGTAGAAGCTATTGTATAGGGTGTCCATACACGCCTGAAGAAGCTATCGGATATCCTGTCTGTATACGCCTGATGAAGCTATTGTATATTGTGTCTATACAAGCCTGAAGAAGCTACTATTGTATATCGTGTTTGTATACTCCTGATGAAGCTGTTGTATATTATGTCTTTATATGCCTGTCTACACAGGCGTATATAGACACGCCTGAAGAAGCTATTGTACAACGTGCCTGTATACGCCTGATGAAGATATTATATATTGTGTCTATAAATGCCTGAAGAAGCTATTGTATATCGTCTTTATACACCCCTAAAAAAGCCATTGTATAGCGCAATCACCACAGATAGTGAACTGGATACCGATAAATAATGATATATTTTGTTCTATACTCTAAACAATGAAAATTTCAAACATCGGCTGTATCGTCTTCCATATATTGTGAAAGTATATAATTAGGATCACTTAGACATAATAACCATTGGAACTAATTTTCAAATATATTGAACTGAAATCACCTCAACAAAAATGTCCTGAAGTAACTATAGTCTGAAAACCATAGCTTTGGCACATATCCGGAAAAAAATGATCCACTACCTATGTATATGCTATCAACAAATTTCAGAACGGAAGACAAATCAAAGAGAAGGCATCACTCTTAATTAGTAATCAAAACAAGGAGAGATTTACCTAGAAGGTATTTACCATTTATTATATCATTTACAACGCTGTAATCCCACAATCAACATGTCTTATTGCACATGAGAAAGAGTGAGAGAGAGAGAGAGAGAGAGAAAAAAAATAACTTCTATTCTGTTCCTCTCTTCCAGAACAAAAGCGACAAATAGAGAAGAAGGAGTCAGAAGCCAAGAATAAGAATTCTGCGACCTAAAAACAGCATAACATAACCCTGAAGTGCTTCATTACCACTTTTGGCACTCCTACGGTATTGAAGAGATACGGACATTGCCTTATCCTCCGGTAATGTTGAATTCCTTGTGGGGAATAATGGGGGGAGCCTGCTTTACTGTATCAGTTCATTTCCATTCATCAAGCTAATACGTCTGATGTAGTTCTCTTTGACCATCAAAGTAAGATGATGCTCATTGAGAATTTTCAGCTTCGAGTAAGATGAATATCGTCAAAAAGAACAGTAGAAACGGATGCCTCATCGAGATTTTTTCGTCGAACACCGCGAATAACTATGTCAAAATAGTTGTTCTCATTATTGGAGTATGTACTTGGTAAAATGTGTGAGGCGTTGGGGAGAGGTCCTAGGATAATCATTCCTGAAAGTGTCAGAGCTTCAGAGGAAAGGACCTGACCACCGTAACGATGATAATAATGAAAGTATTTATATTGATGACCTTAAACTTCAAGCCTCTGGAGAAAAAAGATCTCCATCAGTCCTCAAGGGTGGTAGAAGATCACACATATGCTAACGGTATCAGGTTTAGAACTGTGAAATGGTTCATCACAAAAGAGGACCATCTGGATGCTTGAAAGACAACATAACTTCGAGATGGAACAACGGTATTCACTTCCACTTTAGGAAATAATTCTCTCTCCGGCAAGTAACAGCACAAACTCCGACAGGTCTGATCATTAAAACTGTCTGGATAGAATAAAGTTGCTTTTACAAATATGATTGTCA
>WOGL01001068.1:0-12311 GCA_015342145.1 Leptinotarsa rubiginosa
TGCACTAGCATGATATCTACAATTCTGCATGTTACCTGTCATCGTTTTGGTTACAATTTTAGAAATTGCGCTGGTAACTGCTCCTTTGGCTAGTTCATCAACTTCTTCATAACCTAGAGTTGGTTTTTGATTCGCACACCTAAAGGATCCATGGGATATAGTTGTTGCAGTATACTCAGGGGACTGAGGAAATCCGTTAGAATAATATAGTTTTTGTGAGTGGATGCGTTGATGAATAGAGTGGCACGGTAGGTATATATTTATAATTTTGAATTTCAAGATTTATGTGCAGGATCTCAATATCATCAAATTCCGATAATTTTCGAGAGAATTATGAAACTCTGGTGGAACTATGAAGCCTATACTAGATGTATTCGAGAAAACGTGGAATGAATTCTTCTCGTTCACGTCAAAAATGAATGACAACAAGGAATGTGTATGTCTGGACGGGTAAGTGAATAACTAACGCATGAGAGACATGCACTTGAGTCGACCTCAAAGAAAGTAGCACTTTAATTTCGTTTTCGCGAGGCTCAGAAGACGTATCGTGAAGAGCAGGCGAAATAATCGAATGAGGTTGCTAGATATTAAATCTCATTAAAATTTCATTTGCCGTAGGAACGAAAAATACTTGATCAAATTATATATGAAACTGTGAAATTGAAATGAGTTAGGTATGAGGTATGTAAGTTTCACAAATTTACTGAAAACAATATTTTGTTCCTTGATACCAGTATCTGAAATATTATGCATATTTTTCAATCACTGAAAAATATGCAGTTGTTTGCTGGTCAGCTAATTGGAAATTTTACCCGGTAAACATTTCTCTGTATACACACAAGGAACATCTGTTTTTAGTTTTGAAAATGATTGACAGTATCACTCTAACTTTTTCATAATGTTTGTTTTGAGGTGAAGAGAACCAACTTTCTGCGATGTATAAACATAATATAACATGAATCATATTCACGTCTCGGAAAGTACATTCGAAATATGATGGGAATTTTGAGTATGATGCGTCACATTGACATCATGAAAAATATACATGGAAAAATGTATCATTCCATTATCTTCAGTACAAAACTCTAAATCACTTTTTCAATATCTAGAAAAAACTCTCTTCGTTCTGCTTGTGCCTTTTTTCCTGAAATAAAGTTTTTACTCATACTTGTCACGAAAAAATACCTACGGACACTGTTTGAGATACCGTTCGAATAATTTTTCATTATAATACCATGCTTATCACACATAAAAAGTGCAATAAAAAAAGACATAACGTTTCATTCTTATTTGGAATTGAAGGTTTTACTGCCAGTAAAATCGTACGTAGTGAAGCAATCTCAAAATCTTGAATAAAAAAGTAGAATTGCTTCATCTGAAATGTGTTTCAACTTTACGATACGAATATAACATTTTTTGGTTATGATAGGATAGGATATTATGGGAATTGTTCTCTCAAATCAAAATAACTGTCATTAAAATCGGAGTTGTTTTTGAAGAATTCCGAAAAATTCACTACATTGATTCGACTGGACAAAGACTTTGCGATAATTAGCATTGTTATTGAAGACTTCCAAGTATCAGCCCAGTGTCTGAGGTGAAATTCCTTTAAATTCAAATGATGACCCTTGCGATCATATAAATCACATCTGATATTCAAACAAAGTGATAAGCTGATATAGTACCCTGGGTAATTGACTCATTTTGCATGTATACATTTGTTGTACCGATTCAATCACACTAATGTTGATATCACAAGTGGAACGCACGCGAATGAATAATTACGGGCTGGGAATAATCGCGAGAGAGCAATGGTCATTCAACAAAGGGTCGACCTCTACAATGTAGTCGAGTATGTCTTCTCAAAAGATTTAGCTGATGTTTTATTCTGAGTGTGATAAAACTGACGGCACAGTCATGTGACTTCCGAAAAAGAAAGTGCATGAATATCAACAGTATTCACTTGAATTTGATTGAATAAAATTATTTCAGAAATTGACATTTGCCAATTCTGAAAAATTTATTTTCAATAAATTTTTCCATTTTTGTTTCGAAATATGAACTGGAAAACATTACAATATTTTTTGAAAATCATTTGAATGCATTTTTCATATTGAAGTTCAGATATTTTGGAAATCTCGATTATAGTTCTGAAATCAGATGTAGAACATATATACCTCAAAATGACGAAGGTGAAAATCATTAGTAATAACTTATTTTTCTCTTTTTTGGAGAAGAAAGTTTTTGGCTTTCTACTACTCCATCTCGATACAAAAAAAAATAGGGAATCTTCCAAATAATTAAATTGAGATTCAGAACAATTCAACCGTTCTTTGTTTCTTTGCTCATGATGGAAACAACACTGAAATTAGCTAATTAGCAATTAGCAAAATTAGCAATTATCCAAGTGACTATCCTATCAAGAATAACTTCGACAAGAAATGAAAGGCTGTGGTGAAAATAAAACTCTGTAGAAATGTCTGACATTTCAATATACCAGAACATGAAAGTGTTACCCAATGAGAAAAATGGAAATGACAGAAACAATTACTTTGAAAAGAAGGAACTGTAGTGGTGCTTGTTGGATTTTTTTTTTTCATGTCGGACAATTGGGAAGTAGCTTCTCTTATAATCGGCGTAATTAGTTACCGCATATCTTCAAATATCTTTCGTGGATGATCAAAGAGAACCATTTTGAGATTCGTATTGATAGTTTTTACTCCTGATCTTAAAATTTGTACAGTTTTTTAGGGGGAATTTCGAATATAACTTTCGTAATATTCTGTCACATATGTTGCAAAAATTGCATCTCATGAACTATATCGAGAGACGAGAGAAACTGAACGAACACAAATAACGTTGTTGTTGATGATCAAAATCTGATTTGGAGCTTATAATTATAAATTTTTTTTATGTGATGTGAATAACAAACCGTTGCGTTGTTTATAATTTGAGAATTTCCAAAGTAAAGGCATAAAGGTAGGTATATAACTGTTGAAAATATTCAATATGGATTATAATAGGATATAAAATACATGATGAAATTGTCTGAGGTATAAATTGAAAATCATAAGCTATAGAACCAGTTTTTTATGCATCTTCGAATTGAGGTCTCAGTATGCTGATTCAAAATTTAATGATTCTGTTACTGATGTTGGTGAATTTTGGTTTTTCTCGCCTGTCTTTTGGAAAATTCAATTGAACTTACGTATTTCATGAAAAATATTCTTCGTTAGGAACCCCATAGGCCATAAATTCAAATGATAGACAAGTTAGACTTTCTGTTTTTTCTTCTGTGAGATATCACTATATTCAATGATCAAAAGGTACAGCTTCTACTGAAGGTTCAACATTCACTCTCGACTACTGGGAATTGGTTCATTCCAATATGTTTATGACTGAGTTCACTGAAACCAATTTTATAAAAAACTCGTAAGCTATCTTATCAGCTATTCTAAATTATCACCTTTTCGGGATTCAAGTCACGAAGCAAAAAGCATTCCAAAGCATTTCATGGAATCCTGCATTATAAAAGTCTATGTGAAAAATATAACTTTTTCATGTCCTCATATATTACTGTACTTCCGGATTTGAACAATTCTTGTTTTCAAATAAAAGGATTTTATCGCAGATTCGTGGATAATTGACTACAGCCAACCCAGTCCGGAGCTGAATCCTGGAGAACAGAAGCACTAATCCTGATTTCATTTCCTTTTACGGGCTACTGCTTCTGGGTAAATGATGTTATTTGGATCAACAGTATCTAAAAACACTCCAATGGATTTGTTTTTGATTATATAAATAGTTAATGTATTCTGAAAGTACACAATCGCTGAGATTTGAGCATAATCTGAAAATCTGTCTTTTGAAATAAAGAGTTCGAATGGCAGAATAGGACAAAGTCACCATATACACTTATGTTGGAAAGTAAAACAAGATTTTTTGCAATATGTATTTGTAATTCGTGTGATTCATCAGGAGAGTTTGTTACGAGAGTTTTTAAAGGCATTATTACCGGATTGATAGCTTGAATAATGTCTACATATCGTTTTTGTTCATAACTTCGTTAAATTATGATTCTGTTATCTAAATTATTTGTCTCTATTATTTTCGTCTTATTCTTTTGTATTTTCATCACGATTTGTCATTTTTTCACTTTTGTGTTGTTATATGATGAAGTTTTGATGTTAAATTCTATTCATGAGGAAAACTTGCAAACTCCACAGATACTCGAAAGTTTCTGGTGAAAACACTACTGATATAGAATAACTTTGGAAGACGACATAATCAATTTCTACTTGAAATTACAATTTCGTGTCACCCAGAAAGACACATTTACTCTTGTCACGTAGTTCGTGAAAACATTCATACGGTGAATTATTCTAATCGTGGCCATAGAACAAGTGTTTTCGCTACAACCTTCGAAGTACACCTGGCGATCGATAATTCTACGTAGGAATGAAATATCATATCAGTTCTTTTCCATATATTATGTTGTGTAACGTTTCTGCGAATGATATCTGCATCAATTCCATATCTGATATTTGGAGAGCAAACTCAATGAAAAAAAATTATTTTCGTATAGATCAATGTTCATGTATGAGGTGTGTTTGAAAAATAGGGTGACCCATTCTGGTTTGAAGTATACAATAATATTGTTATACTTTCCAGATGAAAAAAATGTGATATTTCATTATAGAACCTTTGTGGATGAACTATACTTGAAGGCAACAATAATTTTTTCCAACTCCTAATCATCATTATCATCATTACTATTTCGTTATTAACATTGATGTAACATATAAGCTCAGTCAACGTTCACTGTGCAGAGAGGGTTCTCAAATCACAAAATCAGAACTGGCAAAATAATGCAACGGTATGGAGAACAGTCAAGAGTATTTCCATCCCGGATGTAAGCAAACGATATTCCCGAATACAAAATAGAATATCAAACAACCTTTGACATTTAGCATACATATTTCAGGGGATAATGCATATGCGTGAGTGGTTATACGGAGTAAATCCAATTGGAAAGATTTGCCTGTAGAGAGGTGGAAAGCTGAAAAGATATGATATGAAAGCTTCGCAGAAATGATTTGTATGAAATCAAAACTTTTGTATACAAAGTTTTGGATTTCAGACAAAAACATGTGGGATAAATTAAAAATTCAATTCTGGGTATTGAACATCATTTGGTACGAAAATTTATATGTTTTACTAATTTTCCTATTTTTGCAAGATTTTGTCGAGGAGGTAAAAAAATATAATGAGAATGTTGGGAAATGAGAAAAATTGTTTATAAAAAAAATTGAGATCCTTTGGTTTCATGACTGTCTCTAAATGTTTCATTAGCTCATCTGCTCATATCTTTACAGCAATATGCATTAATTTTGAATCATTTTCGTCTATTCATTGTTTTGTAATAACTCCAGAAAAGAATTCCTCACATGTGATTGAAATTACAGCAAATTAAAAAAATAATTGATTCCCAAACATAAAAATTCAACCATATCTCAAATCGATAATGTAATCAATTCTATCTCTTACTGATTTATGTAAAGATACGTTATACGGGAGTTATAACTGGTTGACGAATACAAAAATACATGGCTGTTTATATACAATGTTGAAAACCCGTATCTGAAAAACAGAAAAAAATGCTTGGTATACCAATAAAAAAACCACGTAGTGATCCATATACAAATCTTACCCAATGTATATAACTGGAGTATCTAATTTATAGAAAAACACATGACCAATCGGAAAGAAAAATTATATGACCGTTGTTTTTACAGGTCACTTTGAACCCATCTCCAGAATCACGTAGTTCAGCAATTCGTGAAGAACTTCCTGGAAATGACTTACCAAGTCAATTAACTTATAGAACACCTATGACAATGGTGTCTAATTCCATTGAAAAAAATCATAAAACCAACTGTTTCATTCTTGTTTCTCAAACGATACTACGAACGCTATTTTACAGTTGTCATCATTGTTCTTCATATGTGGAGTCCACTCCTGACGATTCGAAGATTATGTTTACGGCTAATTTCGACGACATTCGTATCATTGTAATATTTTTGAAATCTATTTTGTTTTCCCACTAGAGAGTAGCGAAGGAATCGGGAATACTATTAATGAATTGAAACTGGATTCTTGGTACCACTAAGATAATCATAAACAAATTTGCACATATATAAAAATTAACTTTTGTAATTAATATTGTTACAAATTGTCTCAGAAACAATACTTTCAGGCTAGTCTCGAATTACCTACACTGTAGGTTAATGTACTGACACATATCAGAAAACAACTACCCCCCTGGATAATACTACGAAGAAGGGTGTTGGATTATATCCTACAGGTATCAGTGCAATATTCTTCACTGAAATTATTTCTGCATATGTTGTTGGCACTGACGTCCTTCGTGGTATTAGCCAGGAGAGTAGTTGTTTTTCTGATAGGTGTCAGTCCATTAACCTACTGTGTAGGAGTTGAGACTGGCTTGAAGGAATTGCTTCTTTAGATGCTTTGATTCATAGCTAGTCTTCAAGTATGCCCACTGACTATGTGAAAAAAAAGTTGTTACGACACATAGATGTATATTATAGTTTTGACTTAGGGCATTTTCAGCATTATATTCAAGGTGGTACCGAGTACAACTCAAGTGATGTAGTTTGACGAAGTTCTCACCCCAATTTCCAATGTTGCTCTCATTTTTCCACATTACCGTCCATAAATTGGATACCTGAAGAAAATACGCACGACAAATTTTGATTTTTGCACCATTCATCACTACGCGTGGATAATAACACCAGGCTTTTCTACACCAGGACTACTCTACTCTATTCTACTCTACTCTAACTTAACCTAACCTAACCTAACCTAACTTGACCTAACCTAACCTAACCTAACCTTACCTAAGCTAAGCTAACCTAACCTACCCTAACATAATGCAACCTAACCTAACGTAACCAACAAAGTAGCTACATTTTGAGATTTTTTTGCCAAACAATTTTTTATCATACATGAAAAATATTTTTAAATAAAAAGTATATGGTACTTCTAACACCTACAAGAACGTGTACAAAATTTCATGATGATCGGTTGAGTAGTTTTCGCATGAAACCGTAACAAACTCACATTCGCATTTATAATATTAGTATGGATTACGAAATGAACTGATGAACTATTCGACTCAGTTTCAACTGAAAATAAATACAGCTGAATAGACCAGCTTTTTGACATATTTGGCACAACTTTTGAATCACTCGTTGTATACTCATACAATCCTTCATTTTTGGAAACTATGACGAGATCCGAATATTCGTCTGGTCTATTATAGGTTTGGTGCATCAATATGTTTCTTCGCCATTATATCAAACACATACGCTTTCGCCAAAATTCAACAAACAGACCCTTCGCCATAATTTCAAACAGGAACCATTCACCAAACTGTATCACGACCACTTCCGCCATTATTGTACATAAGACACATTCGCCAAAAACTGACAGCATAGGCTTTCGCCAATAGTGCAAAAATTTGTTCCTTCGCCAAAACTGGTTAAACGAGTTCTTTCGCCATTATTTCAAATATGCTAGATCGCCAAAATTAAATAGCAAAGGTTTAATTTGGATCCAATGGTCAAGATTTAGGTAACTACATTTTTTGCTGGAAGTATAGAAAATATATGACCTAGTTTGAAAGATCTTTACTGTGCCGAAAAAAATAATTTGAAACCAACTCAAATAACATTTCCGAATTGAAAAAATAACTGCTGCTACCAGAACATAAAAATGTTAGGTCAAGTAAAGTAAATTGAAACCCCAACCAAAAGTTTCTTTTTGGTAAGTAAACTCCATATTGCATTTTCTCAGCAAATGCCCCAGAATCATTTTTCCCAATGACTTGTCTTTACTCAAGACACGCCCGATGAAGCCATTGTATGACGAAACACGTGTTGCGTTTTTATAAAAATATTAAGTGAAAATTTCACAATTGTGTTTTTTTTACAATAGTTATGGATTTTTATCGAGTACCAGATTCTACTCGCAGCTTCGCTCGCATTTATGCCATTAAATGAGTTTCAGGACAATATAAATGAATGAATATGGGAACTATATTTTAATGCTTGGCTGGGATTATCAATTTATAAAAATTATTTCCTAACCTAGCCTAACCTAACCGATCCTAACCTAAGCTAACCTAACTTAACCTAACCTAACTTAACCTAACCTAACCTAACCTCACCTATAACCTAACCTGACCTAACATAACCTAACCTAACCTATCCTTACCTAACCTAACATAACCTAACCTAGTCTACTCTAATCTACTCTACTCCATTCTACTCGACTCTACTCTACTCTACTCTAGTCTATTCTTCTGTACTCTGCTCTA
Organism: Leptinotarsa rubiginosa; assembly: GCA_015342145.1. Taxonomy (NCBI): domain Eukaryota; kingdom Metazoa; phylum Arthropoda; class Insecta; order Coleoptera; family Chrysomelidae; genus Leptinotarsa; species Leptinotarsa rubiginosa. The sequence continues at coordinate 8,402 of WOGL01001068.1, forward strand.
CTTTACTCTATTCTACCCTACCCTACTCTACTCTATTCTACTCTACTCCACTCTACTCTACTCTACTCTATTCTAGTCTACTCTACTCTACTCAACTCTAACCTAACCTAACCTATCCTAACCTTACCTAACCTAACCTAATATAACCTAACCTAAACTAACCTAACCTAACCTAACCAACAAAGTAGCTAGATTTTGAGATTTTTTTGACAAACAATTTTTTTATCTTACATAAAAAATAATTTTTCCAATAAAAAGTATCCTATGTTACTTCTAATACGTCCAAGAACATGTGTACAAAAGTTCATGATGATCGGTTGAGTAGTTCTCGCGTGAAACCGTAAGAAACAAACTTACATTCGCATTCATAATATCAGTAGGGATATGCCTACAAATCGGGCAAAGCGATGATGTGATGACGCATTACTGTTTGCTTTCAGCAAATGACATAATCAGTGATATTCAACAAAACTACTCATTTTGTTACTTGATCTTATCTGAGAGGAAAAACCCATTGAAACTGCCTGATTTTTATGATACATTTGGATAATAATATTCAATGTGATTCACTTTCGTATTTGTCACTTGACATTTCATCGCTAGGGATTAACCTGTGATATTCCGTCCAGTGTGTTCATATTTGCCTCTCTCTGATGAATCCTTCAAACTTTTTCACTAAGAGAAATGACCGTCGGAGAGAAGTTTCATGAAAGCAAAATACAAAATATACGGTCCCCTTCATAATAGAAAAATGGTGTCATCCCCGGGGTGTCCACTCAGCTCTCGGAACGTTGAGAACGGCAAAAAGTTCCAAAGTGTAAATGTGATATATGACAGCGAGGGATCTATAACTTTTAATATGTGCAGCTCATGAAACATGTTCAAGGTTGGAGAACAGTGGAGATATATTTCATCAATTCATGGACAACGACGAAATAATGAAAATGGATATTTCTGTAAAATATGGCGGTATTTTACGGCGACTCACAACCCAGACTGGATTGGATCGATGATGTGACTGGAGGGCAACACAATGGTGTTGAAATATTAGGTTGTCGGTTGTCTTCTTAAGAATATTACAATAATGTATTCAAAAGGATTTGTGACTTTAACGCCGCCAAAGACATATTGGCAGATGGACCGTGTATGTGATGGTTTGGCGGTTTCAAATTGCCACTGAAACAAGACCGTAGTCAAACTATAAATATTTTTCCAAGGTTTTCACATACCGAGATAGAAGGCATAGGATAACAGAATGTTAAATAGAAAAAATTATAATAACCGAATGAGAATAATAGAAACAAAAGCAATTCAGACATCGAAAAAACAACGTTTCGGACACTTCCAAGTGGAAATTTCACATTGGAATGTGTATTTTTGAATACGTTATTTTCATCAAGTATTGGACAGTTCATATTATTCAAAATATAGCCATGAATGTTCAAGTCTTCTCATGTATTCTTTGCACAAGCTTCTGTTTTAACTAGTATACTCGTATACAAGTTCCATTTCTACACTCACATCTACATATATACACCTGAATCAGCAACTAATTCATTAACTCGCGATGAAAAATGATTTCATTTTCATACAAATATTTTGAAAAAATTATGAGAGTCAATTAATATAGAACAAAAAAATTTTGGGCCACATACCTACATCGATAATAATTGAATAATTTTCACAAACAATTTTTTTCTAGGCATCATAACTTCCTCGATAAAAAAGAGGAAGCTACCAAGGAAGCCATTGTGTTAGCGAAAAGCATCTAGCAAAAATTTTTGTGGAAATTGTAAAATTATCATCATGCATATAGTATTATTAATTTTCATGAAGTAACGAGTCTGTCCATTCATAATTTTCTCAGTAAGAAATTTCGAATTTTTGTCTGTTTTAATGTCAATCTTCTTTCTACTTTGTATACGTATAAATGAATAGTTTTGTTGAATATTTACAGATATTTTTTTTGGAATGAAGGACTAGATATCCGACAAAGGATTTCATGAATATGTCAACTACTTCCTGAAACGAGTTTCTTGGCTTGCTGGTGACTGATAATAATGAATTGACAGGTCCTTCATAAAGTTTACAAATGATTTCTATACATGATTCAATTAATTCATAATAAAATATAATTCCACAGTATGTAGTACTGTAGAATTTATTTCCTTGAGCAGTTAGGCAACTCAACACTAGAATTAATCGCAAGGAATCACAAATTCGATGGAAAATAGAACGGGAATTTCTGGCGTACAATAAATCCAAAACTTGCACTGTTTCTAATATTTGAGAACAGTACTCGTTTTGGTACAAATTTGATAAAAACACATTTCCAATGAAGAGTTGTTTGAATTGTGGGAGACATATGCAAATGGAATAAAACGACATTCACATAGACGTGGATTAATTTTCTCTGGTGAAATACTGTAATGTGAAGTTTCATTTCATGACAATGAATATTATTCCCTGATGCAGTAATAAATGAAGACATAAATCGCAATTCAAATGACAAATAAAAATTATTAGTCAATTTTGAATGCTTTCATCATGCCCATTCCCATTTCTTACACACTTGATGGACCAAACTGTAGGTATATAGTTCAATTCTTCCCTAATATGGAAATTCAACCGAACTATCATAACTACTATCGCTCACAGCTCCCTGAAAATCCATTTTATGCCCTAATTATTATTGGAAAGTGATTGAACGCATCCCTGATACTCTCATGAAATATGCATAGACATATTGATGTTCCAGTAATAAATCTTGTTTTCAGTTCCATGTCTGAAATTCAGAAGTTGCGTGTACACGATTTTCAACAAAGTAGTTTATAATTAGCTGCTGATTACGTTTTGTCTGTCGTGAAGAAACGAAACAATCATGAGTTGAGTCTCCTATCACGCGATTTCATTTCTGTTACGTAAACTGAAATTTTCTTGTTTGGATAAGGGTCCCTTCGTGTTCGTTAATTGGGTGATGGGTGGGTGGATTTGCTAGATCATAAGATTAGGATCCACCTTGTCGTGAAAATGTCCCATGATGGTATCTGTGCGGATACTTGATTCAAATTAACATAATTATGGTATTCGAAAAATCATAAAATAAATGATTCAAACTTTGATAACCGATATGGATAACAGAACAAAATAACGTTTGTTTGAAGGTGATTGACAATGTTTCATGATGAATTTCACTAGTTCGGACTTCCATTGTCTGATAAATAAAATGAATTGAAATCCCTGAAACATCTAAAAAAGAAAAATTAAAAATGAATAGCTGAAAATAACAATTATATTAGGCAAAAAACCTGAAATGAAATAATAGTGAAATGAAATACAAGTAAAAATAAAACAATTGAACAAAAAATAAAAGTAAAGAAATAAAAAATGAAGATAAAAATAAAATTAAAAATGTTAAGAGACTCCAAGCCAAGTTAGTTCACGACATTTCGATTGTTAGTATCCACAATCGTTTTCGGGTGATTCCTCCGAGAGATGACTATTTATGTCGTTCGAGTACTTTCAATATCCCCGCTTTCCATTTTTTCCGCTTCACTGGTTCAGTGGGAGTTGGCCATTTTTCGCTTGATGATGAGTTTCCATATGATGCGTATTTCTACGCTAGCTTGGCTGAATACTTTGTTGGAAAACATGTTTGCGGCTTCCTTGAATTTTCTCACAAACCAATGGAAGTCCGAACTAGTGAAATTCATGACAAAATGAAGCAGTTTTATTCATAACATCACAAATTGTTATCAACGAGGAGTTGAATCTACTCTTGTCACGATAACATTACATAATGCCATACAAACACTTATTTGATTCAATCCCAGCCACAGAAATCTTGTTTGAATTGGAAGGGTTATATTTTTAGTTTAGATTATTTTCTGGAGAAGAAAGGTTTTGGCAT
>WOGL01001069.1:0-12300 GCA_015342145.1 Leptinotarsa rubiginosa
CAGAAAATCGAGAGATGCGAGTATCCGTATCAACGTGCATGCTTAAGTCAAATGATAAAAATAAGTTCTTCAGTGACTCATTAACCAGAGAATCAGAGAATTGATATTGAAATCACCTGTTACGATTATAGAACTATTTATCGGCAGGTCAGACAAGAGTAGCTCTAATTTTCTCAAAAATATATTAACATCTGTAGAGGGAGATCGGTAAAGGCAAACAACATATAAATTATATTTTTACATATAAATTATATTTGGCAGTGATAATTTGGTGAATTGCTCAATTTAAAAGAAGTTAGAATCAACTTATTGTATTTATTTGCAGTGTCATATGTTTTAGATTGGAACCATATTATTTATGGTTGATGCTTCCTATTGAGGAGCATAATACAACAAAGTGACCATAACCTAAAAAACGTTCCTATTATAAACAAACAATTGTATATGTTTAATGTATTTTTTTATAAAGTGAATGTTTTGTACAGTGTAGAACTTATACTGTACATTTCTGATGTAAATGTGTAATCTTCAAAAGAAAGTACCATATATACGTTAATGAATAAGAAAGCTTTTAAAAAATGATTTTTTTTTCCAAGACGATGTAAAGAACATTTTTGATATTTGGTAGAATAATTTTCATTTCTTGATTAGGACTGTTTGCGACATGGCCAACACATAACAACAAAAACTCATCATTTAGAAAAGGGGTTCCCAACCTTTTTGCACCTGCGTACTGCTTGACTTTTTGAGAAATATTGGCGTACCACCAGACCTAAATATTTTAATGAACGTATAATATTTACTCTTCTAAAAGTGTTCAAAAGCTTTTTTATAAATACAAATAAAAAATTATTAAAAAGTTAGCAAAAAATTCCTAGGAATTATAAATTCCAATGTAATAGAAAAACAAAGATGTCAGGTCATTCACTGGGTTATGGGTGTTTCGTTTTTCTAGCAACCCGTGAGCTGAGTCATGTTTGCTATTAACAGCAGGTTGCGCAACATTACTCACACGTACCACCTGAAACGTTCCTGCGTACCACCAGTTGGGAACCTCTGATTTAAAACATGATTCAGATAAAAAGGTTTAATTGAAATACAAGTTTTTATTGTTTAAAAACATTTGGATTAGGTCAATTTGCAGTATGAGATTGTGAAAAAGGGAGTCATTTTACAGGTTTTCATTATCAAAAGTGGTGATATTTTATTATCAAAAGTGGTGATATTTTAAGTGGCAAGTATTTCCCAAAGTAGGCCAAGTTTCACTCCTCAGATATGTGATTAGCAGCCAAAAATTTTCAGCAAATAGAGCCTCCATCAAAATGAAGATTTATCAAAGTAATTGTCACCCACTTACATTCTCTTCGCATGAATCAATGGACTTTTTCCTCTGAGCACTGCTGTGTGAAAGCTCGCGGACTAATTTCTCCAACTCATTTCTTTTTGCTTTGAACTCTTCCCTTTCCTCCTCGATGGTTTTTTCCTTGAGTGCAAGTTTTATTTGCGAGCCTGCTAAAACATCTTCCAGATTCTTAATTCTCTCTTTGTATCCAATTATTTCTAAATCCTTGTCAGACACCTAAAAAATATTTGCTGAGAAACTCGTCTGATCTGAGGCAAAGGCCTTTACTGAATTCAATAACTGGGCATTTTCCAAGATTTTCTTTTGGAGTTCTTCGTTCAAAAGGCTTGAATCGATACTAGGAGCTTCAGTCACTTTGTGTTTACTTTTTTTACCCTGAACAGTGGTTTGTAGCTCCTGCTGCAACACCATTATACGTTTTGTTAACTGCTCATTTCTAAAGTTGAGACTCTCCATTTCCTGATCCCGCTTCCTAGCAGTTTGTTCGTGTTTTTTAAGGAGCTCGTGGAGCTCCGCTGTTTTTGTTTGTTCATCTAATACAGCTTTTTTTAAAACTGTTGCTTGTGATCGAACCTAGGAACAATTATTTGTAGGTTACGAATATCTTTTTCATTTGTTTCTTACTTTTGAGTATTCGGTAGCTAGTCTTTGATATTTTGCTTCCAAATTCAATTCCATGTCCATATTTTTCAGATAAAAGATGTATCAGGTATCACATTCATCTTTCTGCTGATTGTTGATTTCAATCCACAAAACTCAAAATAGGTTTGTTCTGGTTCTCAGTTTTTACTGTTACGAATCGTCCAAAATCAGCGAGTCAGTTGTGGACTGAAAAGGTTAACGCGACAAAATCACAGCTTATAGTAAGTAAGCTGTGACAAAATGTTCAGTATTCAGTTGGGTGACTGTTTTCTGACTGTTAGGAACAGTCCGGGCGGAGAACCAGAACAAGCCTAATAAGACGAGTTCTTAAATTAAGCAAAAAATTTCTCATGGATTGCTTCAACCAATAGAAACGCGCTAACGTTTCGAATAGACCAATAGATGAATCAATCGGTGGGCTCGTTCATGAATTTAAGAACTCGCCTATACGTGCGTCACTGACGTGTAAATTCTATCAATTAAGAATCAAACATTCTGTGTTAAACTTACAGTAACCGCATTTGTTTTGACGGCCTGTGATACAGAATAATAAACGTTTTCTGTGGCTGTAACCGTGGCTTTCTCTGACTGACTTCATACCATTTATTTTGAGACTCGAGGCAAGAACTGTCGCATTCGTTTTGAGTCGAGGCATGTCCCGGTTTACCCGACTTTATAATAAGACACAGCTACACAGATCATACAACATAAAATATATTTTGGATTTGCGTCGTTTTATAGATAAGTTTTTTTTAGGACTGAAGCACGTGTAAAAAAGTGTACAAGGGTGTCAAAAGTTTAAAATGTTTTTTTACACAATTCACACCTGTAACTGTGAATTTCACAGTTACGACTGCTAATTGATATGAATCAATAATGAAAAATAAAAATGAATTAACATTTTCATTTTGTTGAAATATCATTACGTTATTACAAGAATTCGGTCAAGAATTATAGAAAGTGAAGGACTTGAGAAATGAGAACAACTAATATACCTTCAAAATTGACAAGTTTACCACTTTTGTGTTCAATCACTTTCTTAATTCTACTAACCAGAATTTCTGACAGTGGTTGCCTGAATAATATATTATTATTGATAATTGCCAAGTGCGTCATTCAGAAGTCAATAGTTGAATTATTTTATAAGTGTGAAATGGAAGTCATACTCTGTTCATTAATCAGTCTTATGGTAACTAAAATGAATATTGAAGTTCTTCTTTTCAAGTTCTGATGAGTCGAAGAAAGATGAAAATCACAAATCACTATTATTTTCTATCATCCGTATTCGATAAAAAAAAAGGAATACGTGACTGAAAAAAAACGGACCTGACTCAATTTTTGACTTTCTGAGTTGAGTTGGTTCCATTGGCTTACATCAAATGAAACTACAGATGGAGATGACGAGTGAATTGAATTTAATGAACAAAAACAAGATGTCTTTTGATATCATTATAGTTTTGAAGTTTCGTGAATTTTTACTTGATTTTCCTTAGATATACTATGTAGGTCTTTCTTCATTTTTGTCCATATAAACCTGTTTCAATATGATTTCATCGTTTTCATTACCTAAATGAAACAATTGATGATAACCGAAACTGTTTATTGCTAACAAGTTCTTACTTTGTGCATTTAATGTCAACACGTTATAATGGTTCCATTGCTTCAATACATGATAACATCTGAAGAGATTGTAATGACGAAATTAGAACATGAGTGGAAAATCTGAGAGTTTTATTGACTTCAGATTTATAACGCCCTCAAACTTCTAATGTTGGTTATTTGAAGATTCCAAAACTTGTCTTTTGGTTGGCCCAAGTTACCATGGAAAGAGAGAAGAAGAAAATATATAACCTTTCCAATAGTATCACATAGTGTGATACACAAGGTGATACAATTATATATGTGTTCATTTTTTATTTTCTTTTCCAGTCTCTGAAAATATTTAAAATATGGATGACATTAACATAGATACAAATAGTTTCGTCGCTCAGACTAGAAAGAGACCCAACGCTACTGAAGAAACTAAAATGGAAGTTGAAGTTCACAATGGAATAGAAGGTAATAGTAAAAATAGACCACCAAAATATAAAAGGAAGCGAACCCAATCAGATGTAGCAAATAAAAATGAAATGAGAAAAATCTTAGTACCCTCTCATCGATACACTGCAATGAAAGAAAACTGGATGAAAATTTTTACGCCTATAGTGGAGCACTTGGAATTACAAATTCGGTACAATTTGAAATCGAAAAATATCGAAATAAGAGTTTGTGAACAAACCAAGGATATCGGTAATTTACAAAAAGCAGAAGATTTTGTGAAGGTGAATGAAATTCAATATTATTTTTGAATCACATTTTAAAACTTTTTTTTCAATAGGCTTTCGTTTATGGTTTCGAAGTTGAAGATGCCTTGGCCCTCCTTCGTCTCGACGATTTATTCGTAGAAACCTTTGAAATAAAAGATGTCAGGGCTCTCAAAGGTGATCATCAATCAAGAGCGATCGGAAGATTAGCTGGAAAGGGTGGTAGAACTAAGTTTACAATTGAGAATGTAACGAAAACCAGAATAGTTTTGGCAGACAGTAAAATACACATTTTAGGAAGTTTTCAAAATATTGCCTTGGCAAGGAGAGCAATATGCAACTTAATCTTGGGGTCTCCACCTTCTAAAGTGTACGGACAGCTGAAAAATGTAGCATCTAAAGTATCCCTGAGAATGTAATACATTATCAAATAAAAACTATTGTTTTATTACTATTGAAAGTTTGGTTAAAAACAAAATAGTAACTACATTTTATATAATAAACCATGTACACATACGCCTTTGATTTGAAAAGAGGCAATTTTTGAGTAATTGTTTTATTGCTACTTAGATCTCTTGAAGAATTTAAGATATATTAATGACACTAATATAATAACTTCTGTAATAATTATCAAGATTAGTATAAGTTTGTTGAACAGGACTTCTCGACCCATTTTACGAAGAACGAATTTTGCGTTATCAAGTTCTTCGTTGGCATCTCCCAATCTATCACGAGTACGGAGCAGTGATTCTCTTTGTTGTCCCAACTCTGATATGACTTCATTTCCAATATCTTCCGTTTCCACAGCTATTTGGTGAGATCTGGCCAAGCTCTCTCCTGTTCGTTCTAGTATTTGTGTTCCTTCCAAGACTATTTGTCTATTACGTTCTTCGTAGTCTATGTCCCTACCGTTATACATTTTTTTACATTAGAGCAAAAAAGATTTAAAAAGATAAACAAAACAAACCCTTATATTATGAATTGTTAAAAAGAACTATTATCAATTCTACTTCTTTACATTTGTATCCTGTTGGATGACCTTTGGTAGCTTGGCCACCGGCCATGATCTGTTGAATCACTTTTCAGGGTGCATACCTTTTCTGAATGAAGTTTTATCGATTTTTGAGAACATATACTTTCACGGCCAGATTCATGATCAAAGAAAACAATATCTTGGCTGGAAGGTTGTGGTCAGGATTTTCTTTTCTCTAATCATCCAAAAAATAACTGACACTCACTTATTTATTTACTCTATACAAAGTAAAATGAAGGAACTATGATTAATGCACTTTTTAAAGCAATCATAAGTATTGAATACTCTGCTTTGCTTCTTTTATTCTCCACTGAACTCAGAATTTAAGGTATCCTCTGCAATTTAATGTAGTTTCGAAGTATAGTTTCAATATGTGTTGTGCAATATAGATATTTTACATGTTTTATATAAGCTAATAAAATAACTTATAAATCAGGGGATGGTATATATCTTCATTCTTAACCACTCTATATGTAGAAAAAACTATAATGAACAAAAAATAAAGAATGTATTTGAAACTTTTCAATGAATTCTTCAGAATATTTCAAATGCTTAAAATTTGTACAACTAAAGAAAACAACACTGACTTGGCTAATGATTCGTCACATTTGTAGATTTAGAAGAATCACAAAGTGAGTGACATCTAGGTATTGTAATGCAAACGTCAGTCATAAGGAAAACATTGGTTATTGGTATAAAGGCTAGAATACAAATTTAAAGGTTTTAAACGAGATTAGATAAGTAATAAGAGGAGCTCGTTGCATGTATTCGAATAGTTCAACATGGAACAAAGTACTGGAAATAGAGCACACGTGATAAGTTATAAGATTTCGAAAAAATGAATATTTGTTATTTATTGCTGGAAGTTCATGATCTGATTTTATACAAGGTTGTATTCATTCTATGACGCTTTAAATGACAAACGACAAAAATATTTTCTATCGACCTGTATTGGGTATTTTCACATTTCACAATCTGAAAAATATGAAAATAATAATGGAGAACTTTATACCGATGTGGATAGGGCAAACTTTTTGATTTACTTCGATAAGTTACTGCGTAAAATCAAAATATTTTTCACAAGAAGATATATTATTTATATACTGGGAAAAAAATTTGAGGTTAAACTATGATTCAGGAATTGTCAGAGGAGAGAACTTCATTGATTGATCAATTTTCTATGAAAATGATGCTCGTCATCTATGAAAATATCTCATCCTTATTGCTTGTGACTATTGAATTCTGTTACGGCCCTGAGGAATCGAAAACACAATCATTCAAAAATTCATGTCACATTTATCTTCCCTAAAATGCTTCCATAGAAAAGAAAATGAGATAACTCTTCATATCGATTAGTGAATCTGAAAGGTATTGTTTGTGTCAGTTATATATTAGGAAATGTGAACATGTACAACTTTCTCTAGAATCTGAAACTAGTAAGAAAATAGTAAATCATACTCTGTAATAAACATATTTCTTCAACTACATGAAATATTATGCATGTGTTTGAGTATGTATATTTACCCACTCAATCTGTTGAATGACGAAAATCTTACACACAAATATCACATGATTCAACTCCGCATTTCACTTTCGACTTAGTCTCATCTTTCAAATAATAAATTATTCTCGTCAAAAATCAAAAATACCATCGACAAATAAATTTTGTTGAATTAAGAGATTTAATATTTTGTTGAAATGTGACGTTGACATTATTGATTTTCTTTGAACAATGCACTGTCACCTTGCCACAATGTTTTAAAGAAGAAGAGTGATTGCTCCTTTTACTTTTCAGGTTAACATCGTAACATGTGGCAAATGTTGTGGAAGTTTTAACATAAAATATTTAAGAATTTAAAGAAAATCCACCAAAAATGTCGCTTTACAATTTCAAAAAGATAGCTGTGGTTCCCACTGCGAAGGTAACGTTTCGGAACAACTATTTGATACGTCTTTTAAAAACTTTTTTTTTTTAGGATTTCATTGATATAATATTATCAAAAACACAGCGAAAGACCCCCACAGTTGTACACAAACAGTATAAAATTACAAGAATCAGAGCCTTTTATATGCGCAAAGTGAAATTCGCCCAACAAAGTTTTCATGATAGGCTTTCTCAAATGTTAACAGAGTTTCCAAAATTAGATGAAGTTCATCCTTTTTATGCTGATTTGATGAACGTACTGTACGATAAGGATCACTACAAATTGGCTCTTGGTCAAATAAATACAGCCAGACATTTGATTGATACTGTTGCTAAAGATTACGTAAGATTGTTGAAATTCGGTGATTCTCTGTATCGTTGTAAGCAACTTAAAAGAGCAGCATTGGGGCGGATGGCAACCATTATGAAGAGACAAGCTTCCAATCTTACTTATTTGGAACAAGTGAGACAACATTTAGCTCGGTTGCCTTCAATTGATCCTTATACAAGAACTATTTTAATATGTGGTAAGTATCTAATGAAGGTTTAGAATATGATGAGTAGTAAATTTTAATAAAGTTACAAATGAAAGTGGTAGTGGGTCGAAAACGGATCACAACAAAAGTTATAAATTTAGCCTTAGTACTGAATCGACTGCTTAGTTCTTGAAAAATAATATTAGTAAAATTGTTATTTCACACAATAAAGTAAGTATAATGAAGAAATGAGCTAAGTTTATCACTTTTGTTGTGGTGTTTTGACGCTTCTTTAAAAAATTTGTTTATCAAAATTGGCTAATTACTGCATCATATTCTACACCATTTCCAAATATCTTCCTATTGTAGCTCAATGGATCTCAACTCGTATTCTCTCCAGGTTTCCCAAATGTTGGTAAATCCTCCTTCATCAACAAAATCACCAGGGCTGATGTTGAAGTGCAGCCATATGCTTTCACAACTAAGTCACTCTACGTAGGTCACATGGACTATAAATATCTCAGATGGCAAGTTATTGATACGCCTGGTATTTTGGACCACTCACTGGAAGAACGCAACGTCATAGAAATGCAGGCCGTAACAGCTCTCGCCCATCTAAGAGCCTGCATTTTATATTTCATTGACCTCTCGGAACAGTGTGGTCATACTCTCGATGAACAGGTGAAGCTCTTTGAGTCCATCAGACCTCTTTTCGCAAACAAACCATTGATAGTTGTTGCCAACAAGTGTGATATTATCAAACTAGATGAGTTGCCTGAGGAGCGTAGAAATGTACTGAAAGAACTGGAAGAAAATAAAGATATTATAATTATCGAGATGTCTACTGTTAATGATACGGGCGTTATGGAGGTCAAAACGGAAGCTTGCGAGAAGCTCCTGAGCTTCAGAGTTGATCAGAAGATGAGAACGAAAAAGGTATCTATTTGGTATAGTTAGTTGAATTAACAAATAGCTACATCTTCCTTTTGTTTTCTGGGACAATAGTTTTCAAAACTGTAATAGAAACGAAAGAAAGTCACAAGTAGATTTTGAAGTTGCTATTTTTGTGGCATATCCATTTTCTAAATTATGTATTATTTTATGGAAAAGCATTTCTATGTTTGTTCATGGGAGCTGATAGTGTTTTTCAAAACACACAGTTTTCAAACAATTTTCTTTTGCTCTAAAGCATTATTAGATTCAGAATAAACTCCACATCTTGAAATTTGTTCAAAAATTAAGGATTTTATTGTTATTGTCTTTGGATAAAAATTTTCAAATAATAGAAGTTGTTTCACAACTAATGAAATATCCACATATTTTTGGAATAAGATTACTAGGAAGATTAGTTGAGATTTAGTTCATTACATTCAATATTGATGATTCTAGTGTAGCTCTCTAATCATACAGAAAGCAACATCCAAAACTGTAAAATACAAGGTCTAAAATAATGATATTTATACTAAGCAGTTTTATGTTTGCCAAAACAAGTTACTTATTGCAATTTTCCAAATATTTTTTTATTTGCTAGGTTGATGGTGTGTTAAATAGACTCCATGTGGCAATGCCAAAAACACGTGACGACAAACTTCGACCACCTTGCATACCTCCTTCAGTGTTGGCCAAAAAACAGGAAGAGGCCGAAAAGAAGAAACGTAAATTAGAGCGCGACATTGAATTAGAGGAAGGAGATGATTACGTACTGGACTTGAAGAAGCACTACGTTGACATCCCTGAAGAGGAACGATACGACATCATCCCTGAAATCTGGGAAGGCCACAACGTTGCCGATTATATTGATCCCGATATCTTTGAGAAGCTGGCAAGTCTAGGTATGAAAAGGAGCCATTCACATATCTAATTTAGTTTTGTTTCATTGTGCAATGATCCTGTGTTATCTTCCAGAAAAAGAAGAAGAGTTACGCGAAGAAACTGGAATGTATGTCGTACCGAAAATTGAATTGGACGAGACCATGGAAGAGATCAGAAAGCTTGCCTTGCAGATCAGGAACAAAAAAGCCATCATCAAAGACGAAGCAAGGATCAATAAGCAAAGTAGGAAACCAGTCATGCCCAGGACTGCTGGTGCAAAGGTAAACTATAAATCAATGTTCAGTGTAACGTTTAAAAAAATATTCTTTAAATTATTCATTGAATGTTTAATAGTACACGGTATATTATTCAACAAGCCATTATTCATAATGGCCAAAGTTTAATCTGGGTTCCACTTTATTGTGAGATTTTCATTTATTTATTTATTTATTTTATTTATATGTAATCTACAGAAAATACATTCCATTAATTGATTACAATTTCAACTGTTATTAATTTAGCGAGCTATAAGACTAACATAATTAATATACAAAATAATATCAAAAATTACTCTATTAGTATAAGTTTCTATGAGTGAATATAATCATTATGCAATTTTCAGTGTGTAATTGATGAAGGAAGGTTTTTTTACATACATGTATCCACATATATACCCATATACATAAATATGCTTATCAACTGAACTGAAAAATCCAAACTAATCCTAAGTTGACNCCCTAAGAAACTCGTTTATTTACGGAGCGATACAAAACACGTCTCGTTTCACTCACTGCTTGGTTATCTTATGGACAGTTTTACAAAAATGCAACACACTTGAAGAAGATATTTTATAGCGAAATACGTGTTGCGTTCTGTAAAACTGTTTAGTGAAAATCTCACAATAAAGTGTTTCTTGAATAGATTATTAGGTGGTTTATTAGGACGTGTGAAATCAATAACTGTTTAACAGTTCTTTCAAAAACTACTAAGGTGTTTTCGATCAATTTATGCCACACTACAAGTTTTTGTATTTCAAAGGACTAATCACGAAAGGTTTTATAACTCTACCCATTCTTTAGTTTTCATTTTATATATTTTTTTTGTTCTACAAACGTATCAATATTTTCTCATAACAATGAAGCATGTTTTCATTCTGATGTTTCCCATTATGCAATAACGAAATGAATGATTCTTTCAGGTTAGGGATCGCTCTGTATCAAAACTTCGTAACGACATGTCTAAACTGGGAGTGGACCTAGCCGACAGTGAAGAAGCTCATTTCACTAAGACCAAACAAAGGAGCAGATCCATGGGGCCTCCTGCTAAACGAATGAGGATGGAAACCAGTGACAGCACATCTCTCATTAGATCCAGGTCAATGTCTAAGCCCCCCAGAAACGAACAAGGAGTCAAGGATGTAGCCATGAAGAAGAAACTGGCTAAGATTGCACATCGTGCCATCACCAAGAAAGTCAAGAAGATGGGTCTCAAGGGAGAGGCTGATAGGTTCATCGGAACCAAAATGCCCAAACACTTGTTCTCCGGGAAGAGAGGAACAGGAAAAACTGATAGAAGATGAGGGGAATCTGTTTGTCTTGTTGGGTATATTTTATTAGAAACATTGATGTGTTATTTTGAAATTGTGACACAATAAACTAACTGTTGAAGAATAAACCGGTTGTCTTCATATAGATCCATCTTCAATGACTGTTTTATACAATAAGACAATGCCTAGTATTTCATGAAAAAATTGTGAATACTTATAGAAAATGTTTTACTTGGAAAGTAACGATCAGATCATGAGAGAAATTATCTGTATCAAATTGAAACAGTCAACTTCCAGGTTTAAATTTTTGAAAACATTATTTTCTAAAAAAGTTTGCTTTACAAAAAAGGTCATATGATTGATACAATTCTAGATTCCATTGCCTATCAAATACAGCATATTTGGCAGCTGTTATTAAAAAAAATCCACAGCACCAATCTTTGATATCGAAAAATTTGCCTCAACTCTTAAGTCAACTTCAAGACTGTTTCTATTCCCATGAGATGAAAAATACAATAATATAGAAACAATTCACAATTTAATCAAACCTGGATACTTAACTGTTTATTTTGTATTTAAGATGTGGTTAATATTGACTGTTGAAGAGGTTGCGCGGAATTTTGGTAGTTAAATATCATGAACCGAGTCTTAAATGGGATTGGCTGGAGCCTTCATTTATTAAACCAGTTATTTGTTGTTGATGTTCCAAATTGTTGATCGCTTTGTCTTGAGTTTGATCGTGGGCAATTAGGGCGGTGTCATCTGCATACTGAAGGATTTATGCCTCATGCTTGACGTGATTGATATTCTCATGTTGGTAATAATAAATATCAGAGCTGAATATGTTGTATAACAATGGTGAGAGTGGTGAACCCTGTGCTATGAAGTAAATTTGTCTGAACAACTATTGAATATTTTAACTCTGCTTTCTGTGTATTAGAAGATTCTTAATTATAAGCACTAGATAATTTGGACATCCCTATTCAAACAGCTTCAATAAAAGATATTGTGACTATAGGTTTAATCTAAATCTTGTTCTTGTGAAGCACTGTTTGGAACCTTCGGTGTAGTAATGAATATTACTGAGGTTTTTTCCTAACACCAAACTGTTATTTTGACACCTCGACACGTATTTCGATCACCAAGTGATCATCTTCAAGAGGAAGTTTGATCTTTCTCTTGAAGATGATCACTTGGTGAT
>WOGL01001070.1:0-12299 GCA_015342145.1 Leptinotarsa rubiginosa
GTTGGCCGCATCATTTTAAGTTAAATTCAAAGCACAAACAAGTGCCGAAGTTAAACTTCATTGAAACTTTTCGAAAAAAAAATTTCCCATGTGCGCACTTTAATGGTGGTACTGTATGACTAGTGTGAGAGAAAAATGAACAATTGGACAATAATATGGAATACTGAAGATGCAGAATATCAATTGATCATTAATATGAATAATCAGCAGTTTCTTCATAGTATGTCTATACGTTCAATCCGATTTTTGAAAGAATGTGAGGATGAATCAAATAAATCAATACAGATGCCAGTCTCATTTGCTAAGAATTTTAGTGATAGATTAATTTAAGGCAGAGGTTCCCAAACTTTCTTTTATCGTAGAACACTTCCAAAATTTTTCTAGTGCCGGTGGATCCCCTGCAACTACCATATTCTTTCTAGCATATTCCCAAAACTCAACAAAAAATGTGAAGATCAGATCTAACCATGGAAATTTGCGTTGCGGCGGCGTGCCAACCACAAATTAACAGTTTTTAAATAAAAAGTGAGAATTTATTGGTCAATTAATTAATTGATGTGGATGTCAAAAAAATGGAGTTGTGAACCCCCATTTTTTTATCACGCCAACGTAAACTCCCGTCGAGTCTCTCGTGTACCCCTAGGGGTCCATCTGGACCACTATGGGAATAACTGATTNATGGGAATAACTGATTCAAGCAATAGCTAGTAGAATGGTAAGGATCTTTAAAAACTCTGGTTCTTCTTGGATTTACATTGGAGTCTATCAGTTGTGTTGGATATGGACAGTTAATATCTACACTTCTTATAACTTTATGAAGTCTCAAATCAATTTCAGCTCGGCGGTGCTCCAAAGTAGATGAATTCAAAATTAGCAGAATATCGGGCTATTCATAATCGGTCCTCTGCACATTATGATCTCAAGTTTTGTACTTTCCGAATCCCAGATATATCTGCCTTATGGTGAGACGGTAACCTGGTAGAGGTCTCCATATCACGCAATTACTTTCCAAGACCAAGCGTAGCAAAAACCAATACAGTATTTTGGATGTATTTATGGAAAACTTGCCTGTGGATCGATGAACAAATTCTAATAATTTGAGTGATTTAGATACAAAGTTATCAATATGACCTTTATGGGTTACTTTGTTATCAAACAACACTCCCAACTCCCGAACGCTGTTGGTCAACATTAGGTTAATGTTTTTGATTTTGTATGGATATGCAATAGGTTTTACAGTTCTTGAAAATGTTATTCATTCGTATTTGATTGAAGCTCGTTCATATCACACCAACGAGATGAGTTATTCAAGTCTAACTGTAACAGTTCTGCATCACAAAATGTATCAACTAACCTATAAAGTTTGAGATCGTCTGCAAGGATTGGGTAAAAGCTATGGTGTATGATATTCGGCACATCGTTTACATAAAGAATGAAGAGTATTGGGTTTATATGCCATCCTTGAGGAACACCAGATGTTACAGAAATTTATGATGATATGGAACCTTCATATTTAACACACTAAAGCGTATTCCCCAAATAGCTATTTATCCATTTTGTCACGTTATCATTGATGTCCAACTCTAGAAGCTCAGCAGTGAGAAGGTCATGATCTACCCTATTGAAGGCTTTAGAGAAATCAGTATGAATAGAGTCAACCTGCTGTTTTTCCTCTAGATTGTTCAAAAAAAAATTATGAGGCACAAAATTTGTAGTGATAGATCTATCAGATATGAAGCTATGTTGTTGTTCATTTACTATGTTTTTCTTATCGAATGTCAGTTTTTCAGTCACCAAACAGTCCAGTAACCTGGGAATTTTCGGAAGCTATCTCACTGGACGGTAGTTTTTTAATGTTTCCTCTATCTCCGGATTTGTGGAATGGAGTTAGAAAACTTTGCTTCCAGAATTCTGGAAAAGTTTCCATGGATGAAGAAATATTGAATATTGTTTATGAGGCTGGTTTTGCTAGAGTTGATATGCACCACTGCTGAATTACTGAATTGAAAATTCATAAAAAGTCACATATTATTTTACATCCAGAAAGTATGCCAATCAAGTTTGTTCAACAGTTAAACAGTAAAATCAGTACATTTTTGCTTTACTGATATAAATAATGTACTCGATGAAGTGTATATTAAATTTCAACATTCTTCATTTCATCATTTTCAATCAAAGCAAATAACAAAAACATGGGACGAGAGATTCCAATAATCAACTGTCTTATCGTACATTTTGTTTCTATTTTCAGTCTAGTATTTTGCATTTCTTTCATTATTTTAGGAGTCTAGCCAGATTGGGAGAGTACAACACAGAAACAGTCATCGACTGCAAATCACCAAGAAACTGTAACCAACGACCAGTTGATGCTGGGATTGATGAAGCTATCCCCCATCCCAATTATGATAACAACAACAATAATCGATATGACGATATTGCATTGATAAGGCTTAGTAGAAGGGTTACTTATACAAGTGAGTACACGTGAAAGCATGAAGAGACCAACCCTATCTGCGAACATGTTTTTTATATTTTTTGGCGACCAATTCTGCACGTACGACTCTATCATCAACTGAATTTTGTAACTATAAATCACAACTTTTGATTTGTATTCACAATTGGATAAAAGGCTGATGTTGCTTTCGGTTGAATATTCTGTTGTTATCCAATATATGATATAAATATTCATCAGTGTCGCCATTTTTCAGGTTTGAAGCCCGTGGATTTTTGTAATTTCTTCCTTGACTTGAGTTTATCTCCAATGACTGGATATTATCACTGCGTGAAGCATTTTTTTATTTTCACTCACATAGTTTAGTGTGCTGATATATGTACCCGGATTAGGTAGATCCTATTACATACGCTTTACGCAGTCAAAATTACAGTGAAATTACAAAAAAATCACAAACCTGAAAAATAGTGACACTGAAAACCTTCGGCCGCGAAAGCTTTAGGCATTTCGTCATAGAAGCACTTCTCAAATTGAAACAATTTTTTTTTTCAGTTGACCAACAATTTCCATGTAGATTGTGCTGTAGTATATTGCTCATGTATACCCTATGTTCTGAGAATGATAATTTATTTATTAGATTTTCGAAAAAGATGGAAATAGGCTGCGTCCTTAGACTCGACACCAACGTGAGATATTGAAAGTAATTGTGAAATAATGATAGTGATAATCTGATGTCATCGGTTTGTACCTCGAGATCAAGAATTGGTCCTCGAATTGGGTCCTCGATTTAGTCATTGAATCGCTCTTCAAATTGTTTTCAGTTCCGATTTGAAGGTACACCATTTGAAAGAGCTGTAATTATGATTAAAAAAAGAAAGAAACGAGGTTCCTTGTGCGGAGGGTAATAGCAGAGAATAGTTACTACTCTGTGGTAATAGTTTCCTCGCAAGAAGAAAATCAAGAGGCGAACCAGAAGTTAACATGTTCAATGCCTGAATTATTATTTATGTCCACAGAAAATTCGAATCTCCCGCCACGATGTTCTGAGATAGAGAAGCGTGCGCTCTGATTAGCTAGCGAACTGCATGACAGTTTGTTGAGGTCGCTACGTGACAATTTAGTACACTCTGATTGGTTCACCATTGGGCGACAAGACACCACGTGACACTTTGGTGCACTCTGGTTGCCTGGATGAGCTGAGAGGCAACCTGACTGGTGTGATGACGTCACAGTCTGCCTGAAATAAAGCTAGATCTACGTGTTTTCAATTATTATAACGTCATAATGAAATTCTCCGTTTAGAAACTTTGAAATATATAGAGAGTCTCTGTCAGATTATATTTTTCATACGATCAATTAGTCTAAGTGATTTGGCGACCGTGAAAAAATGTTCTCATTTCATTTTCGTTTTTTTTGTGTCATAATATGTTAACGACGCCAATAGTTTCGTTACTAAATACATGATAGTATTGAACGAATATTGAGTAATACACAGCATAGATCATGAGTACGATGATTTAACAAATGCTTATTCGCAGATTGTGAAACTAACGGCAGTGTTAAATCAGATGAGTGGTGAGGGCTAGTTAATGTATGAACATTGCAAAATTATTTTCGGGTATAGGTACCTACTTGACATATGATGATTCTGATAAAAATGTAGGAGAAACATTCATTTTTTCATCAATTCCCAATGTCATTTGGATTTTCATTCTAATTATTCAATTCGTTCGTTTCCACAGACTACATCAGACCGATCTGCCTACCAGAACCCAATGAAAGAGCAAGCATTGGTGAATCAGTTTCCGTAGCTGGATGGGGAAAAACTGAGGTTCTGAACCGCAGTCCAATAAAACTGAAAGTAGAAATTCCAATAGCCGAAAGGGAACAGTGTACTAAGCAATTCTCTTCAGCTAACATTGTTTTGACGGATTCGCAGATTTGCGCAGGTGGACAACGAGGAAGAGATTCATGCACAGGTACGATCAAAATTTGAGTTTATTGATTATTATGGGACCAATAAGGATGATAAAAATTATATAGGTGTTCGAAAAAAACAAGTCAAAAATTGCTCACTTACAAAAATGAGTCACTCGAAAGTATTAATTCATTCGAAACCATTGGAAGTTCCTGCTTTCTCAAATGCTAAGAAAGTTTGAATCGATGTAATGTTAGCTATGAGGTACTCTTCATTCCAAAATATGTAGTATTCTAAAAGAGATCCCGATTTTTCCTATCAATCAGAAAATGATTTTCATATGAAATCTTCGTAATCTTTTATGTTTTTATATTGCCCGTTCCTTTTATCACTAATCTTTCCAGGCCTCTTCGATATTCATGAAATGATGTCTTGAGAAATTTCACTGATACCATCCGCTGAGAATTATCATAGGTGGAATCTCAGTTATAAATAACACCAACTAGGGTATACTATTTGGACTACCTGGTAGTATAATATATCAAAAGTTCGTGATCTTGCTAATAACGGAAAAGTTAGAAGATCAAAATTACTTTTTGTTTCTGCCTATTCCCAAGGAAAAAATTGCTTTTATGATGAATATACTTCTTTATAAAATTCAAGCTGGAAGAATACCTTATATATTTTTATCACTTTTGACTGCTTTCACTCCAAATCAGTACTCTGCCGAGAAATATTCAAACAATAACTTTGTCTATCTAGGGTTTTTTTGTCTAATATTCATCCCACAAAGGATCCCAGCAAGGATTTGAAAGAGGATGCAATTTTTTCTACAGATTCATGAGTGTTCATTATTTTTAAAAGAAGTTACATAATTCTCACCAAAATAATCAAACAACTTAACATCAACAGAACTTCTGGTCTTGATGTTGTACCCAGCATCTTAATTGAAAGATGTGTACATGATTTTGACTCAGTGTTTTGTTAACTTTCCAACTTTCCATACACATATGGGTTGGTTTTTGAATAGTACTCAAGTTCTCTTGATTACTTAAATGTTTCAAACATTTCAAACCATAATAATCAATATATGGTTTGCTGGTATAGTCTATACTTTTGGAAACAATTGTGTAGAACTTTCCACTCGTGAGGATTTTTTTTATATTTCTTTAAAAAAATCCCATGAAATTAGTTTTATCCTAAGTGAGGTAGAGAGAAATTAGGTATTAACCGTTCAATCAATCATCTTGTCAAGAGCATTATATCAAGATTGATTTTTGATGTATAATTTACATGTATTGTTGATTGAATATTATCCATTGATAATTCCACTCTTACATAAAAATCACCAGACCCATTAAAGAACCCTGTGGTGACCCGTTTACAATATCTGAAAATGGGGAAATACTTAATCATCCATGTTAATACTCATTTTCCGATTGTGTTGTTCGTTCAGTTCTTTGCTTTTATTTCTATTGACCTTCTGCAAGGCTATTCCGATGTCAGCAGCCTATATTTTTTTAAATTTAGGAATTTTTCATTCGCTCATATGAATATTATTTCTTCCGTTCCATTTTTGAAGGTTTTTCTTGAATTATTGTTATTCTCTTTGACCATATGTAGACAATGTAGACATTCTACTACAGCTTGCAATCAAATTTGATTTTTTCTTTTGTGAAATATACAGTATCCAAACTTGCCCATCCTTGTTGTCACTATATAATTTTCCTTGTGTTATGTTCCAGTTTTATATTATATTTTACCTGTATGTGGGGCATCATGAAACAAAAAAATTCCAAAACAAACATCTTTCGATCGAAAAAAAAGCAATTTTTGGATTCTACACTTGGAAAAATTCGGGATATTTTCTAGTTTTCATCATTGAAAAAGAAAAATATAAAAAGTATTCAAGAAAACCTTTGGCGTATACCAGAACTATGAGACTTTTCCCAACGCTTGATTCATCATCCATATTGGCATCATCAAGGATTATCACTATGTAGAAAATCAGTCTCACTATTTTTCCGGCTTGAAAGCCATTGATTTTTTTCCTGACGTTTCGCTTGCGCTGGTAGCTAGCTTCTTCAATAGTTTTATCTCCGATGACTGGATATTGTGACCGCGTTAGGACAAAATATCCTTAGAATAGTCTGCGAGGAGTAGTCCTCTAATTTTTTGCCTCACGTTTAATAAACACCCTGTATATTCGACATATTCAATGCTCAACAAACCGAATTTTACAGTTTGAAGGACCTACATTTGAAGTACCTGAGTTTTACTCTTAGTTTGTAGTAAATTAAATTACCTACGCTCATGTCCCAGTTTCCACATTTTGAAAAATATTTAGTATCGGAAAGTTATTAATACTAATTGATCATTTAGTGAATTACCCAAATTCTACACTCTATTGATTTCTAAACATTCTAGAAGATTGAGATTCAAACTTTTCTGTTCTAAATGTATTCCGTCGTATTCATGACTGAACTCATGTCCTTCTGCTGAAAGGTGTTTTGCAAATGTGAATTTGTTTTTTCTATTCACAAAAATACTTCTATTCTACTGAATCCTTTGGGAAAATTTTCTCCCTGGTTGGCCAATATAGAGTTTTAGGAAAGAGCCACAAGTCAGCCTTTATACTCCTGAACTATCCGACACCAAAGTTTGGTCTTTATTGTTTTCAATAGTTATTGTACTAATATCTGTACCTGTAGCTGTAACAGGCCTTCTTACAGGTCACTGACATTTGAATCATCATATGCAGGGACTCGGACTGTCGAAATACAGTGTGTGTCGCCTCTGTTTGGAAAATGATGAAACAGTAGAGCACATACTTTGTGCTTGCCCCGCTGGGGACCGAATCAGGTTTTTAGAGTTCGGCAGAGCCGTACTCTTACCATCTGACCTGAAAGACCACTCACCATACAAACTAATCGTCTTCGTCAACCCTTGCGGGTTGTGATGGAGGGTCAAATAGGACCCACTCACTCTGAACCTCACCTAACCTAACCTGGATCAGGTAAATCATGATCTTTGGTGTTCTCGAAATTCTAAGAATGAGATGTCATATTGAGGTTTACAGCTTTTCATTTTCTGCTGAAATTATCCGTTTGTTTGCCTCTCGTACCATTCGGCTATGGTATCCTTGGTTTAAGGCAATGAGTTCCGTGTTTTCAAACAGAATCCGGTGATTCACTGAGTGCGTGTTCAGTCACAGCCTACTTGTTCGTTTGGCTTATCTGCAGTTCCTTTTGTACTTCTTCAGCCTTGTTCCAAAGGATTTTTTGGTGGTTCCGATGTATATCTTCCCACAAATGCACAGTATACGATATATCCCTGCTGCAGATAGTGGGTCTTTTTTTCCTTAGCAAACCTGAGGCTTTGTTGTGTTTTCTTGGTGTGGAACCACAACATTAAAACGGTTTCCAAATCTACCAAGAAGATAAAACAAAGCCCCAGGTCGGCTAAAGACAAAAGAGACCCACTATCAGCAGCAGGAGTATATCGTATACATTATACGCTGCTTTACGAAATCCACCTAATCAAAGTATACCAAACTCCCTGAGTCAACATAAATACGCTTTACGCAAACATAATACCTGGCAATCGGAGATACACTCAAGATGTTTGAACCTCTGAAGAAGCTAGCCATTCGCGCCATTGAACGTCATAAAGAAAATAAAAAATCGACGACCTTCAAACCCGAAAAATAGTGAAACCCAAAACTCCAGCCTCAACTACTCTATGTAGAAACTGATCTAACAAATTGAATTTTCAGGTGATAGTGGTGGCCCTCTCATGAAAACGTCAAACTCCGATCGTTCTCAGTGGTACCAGGAAGGAATTGTATCGTTTGGAGCTCAATGCGGTTCTGAAGGTTGGCCCGGAATTTACACAAGAGTAGCGGATTATTTGCCATGGATACACAAGACCATTAGGAACTGATATAGTTTTTGGATAGGTTAAATTATAATTTTGTATTTTGTAACAGCCTCAATAAATTATTTATTATTTTGTTTTACCTTGGTTCTTCTGACTTGTGGTTTGGTTTATGATTAATTGTTGGTACTATACTACAATCCCATGATAGTAGGCACTGAATTCTCAGAAACATCACTGCATTATAACAAAAACATTGTTTTGTCAAGTTTGTGATTCTATATATTTTATCATCACTTTTCCCCAACTGTTTAGTATAATTTCCGTACGCCACTGCAAGAGACAAGGCAAAAAGGTCAGTCGTTCCTGAGAATGAAGACTCTGAATCTGCTCCCACTTACGGAGTGCCCCAAGGCTCAAATTAAGGACCTCGTTTGTTCTTAATTTTTATTATTGATTTGAGTTGAATAATAAACAATTCAAAACTGCTCTACGCTGATGACCACAAAATATTCAAAATACTAAAGAAAATTATGGAGACTGCTTATACTCACAGTATGAATCAGATTTGAAGTTTGATTGGTGTTCCCATTATCGTTTGAATCTTAACATCGTCGAATGTCATGTATTGTTTTTCTCTAGAAAGAAAAGTCATACAATTCACTTATGAAAGTCGAGTTGATCAAATCAAAGACCTTGGCGTTGATTTCGATCAAAAATTCACTTTCCTTTCACATATAGACAAAGCTGTTTCATCTGCTAGTCCAATATTGGGCTTCATAATAAAGACTACTAGAGAATTCAGAGATATAAAGGGGCGACGTGTTAGGAATCACACGTTAAAAGGTAAGACCTCGTTAATCCTTAGCCCATTTGAATATATACTGTGTTTTTAAACTGAGAAGGGTATGTTTCTGATAAGGAACACTAGCCGCAAAGAGGTTAATCGAAGGTAACTATATTGATTAATAAAATAAAGTTTCATCAAAAACTTTTTTCTATTTCAGCCTACAAACTTTTCAGCCAAACTGTAAATTGAATTTCAACAACGCATTCGTTTCCAATACTCAGACAGTCCATGATTTTTGTAGCCTTTGGCGATACGAACTCAATGAATATTTTATATATCATTCTCAATTAAAAGTCCACGTGTGCACGAAACATCCAGAGAATTCAGACGCGAAATTCAGATCGTGCTATTCCTGAGAGAATCCGATGAACACGCACATTTTAATAAAGCTATATAAGTTACGAATGTCAGAATACTCTCTTAGGGGGTTTGGTGGCACCATACAAGGGTGAAAATAAATATGAAAGTGTCAGATATTCACCACTTTACACGAAAGGGTTTTGAAAGGAAATTGCTTTTCACTGTTTGATATGACGTTTGCTTGGTTCGAATTTGTTGATGAGGAGTTCACAATATTTAATGGAAATATAGGAAACGTTGGCATGTCAAACCGTTGTCGATTCTTTGTAGTATTCATATCGTGAATTTTCATTCTCTTTATAACAACAACTTACTCACATATAATAAAATTACAGTTAATATAAGCTGAAATATCATTGACTTCGAAAGGAGAGAACATATAAAATAACTAGGTTTTATAATAGACCAAAATCTTGGATGGCACAAACACGCTGAATACGTAACAAAAAAAATTGAGATCATTGATAACAAAATTCAAACTGTATCAAAAAATTTTTGATTGATTCGGCCGTTACTTGATGAAGATCCATAGTAATTTCAAAAACTACACCTTACGATTTGATCTCCACAAATTTATTTGAGAAATATATCATAAGTTTCGCCAAGACATTAGCTTTCATAAATCACTTGAAAAAGCTAATGTCTTAGGGAAACATATTGTGATATACTTTTCACATAAAGTTTGTGGAGATCAAATCGTATGGTGTAGTTTTTGAAAAGTATCAAAAATTATTCGACTCGACACAAATGAACAATACTTTATGCAAGCCTAGCTCAAACACATATAAACTATGGCATACTTGTTTGGGGTGGGATAACTAATAATTATATTAAAAACCTAGAAGTGACACAAAAATGGCTGATAAAGATGATGTATAATAAAAGCTACAGATTTCCTTCAGATAAACTCTTTCAACAATCTTAGCTATTTACAATCCATCAATCTTAATCTTGCATCTTACCATCACAAACACAAATACGAACTGCCCCAAATAGACCATCCATACAATACTCAACTGAAAAACCAAACAACCAAAATACCAAAGGTTGGAACTACTAAAAACCAAAGATTCACAGAAAAATCACAAATGAAATGAAAACACTTGATAGTCGTTTCCTATTCAAAAAGAAGTTGAAGGTATGGATTTTAAACCAGCCTCTTATTTTATTTGCTATTATTGTTACTCACTCTGTTGTACATCTAAATATCATGAGCAAATAAATTATTATTATCATTATATGGAGTGCACAAATGAAGAGTTTCTGATGTCATGTGTTTTGGAGATAAACTTTTATTTTTCCTGTCCGCATCTTAACTTGCAACGGTTCAGCACGAACGAGTATAATGAAAAACTCCTTTGAAGATACGAACGCAGTTTGCGAAAGTGAAAAACCGACCTAATTAAAATCTGAAAAACAGCGCAGTTTGTATCAAATTTCACTTTACACCAACTTCCTTTCAGCATAACTTTCAGCTTCGAGTGAATTCCAAATGTATTCTGGAAATTTGCATGAGAGGCTTAAATTTTGTTTCAGTCATTTAATTCCGTAAAGCTTTTGTTTTTGTTTGAGATGATGAAGTGAAAAAGCATGTTGAAATTATGTCGAGGCAGTTGAGTCGTCAGCATATATATTTGGTTTCGTCTTCGTCAGTACTTTTCTAATGGACTTGACGCCAAGAAATATTCCCATTCCGAGAAAAACATCGTGAATTATAGAGTCCGGCTACAGTTCTGAAATTGTGATTGACGCTGTTTGATTAATTGAAAATTTTGACGACGACGACGTGCTTAATGTTTCAGTTATCTGGGATACTGAATTGATGAATAATAATCATTATCACATATTAAAAACGTTAAAACAATATCAAAATGTAGTTGAGTGTCCATTTTTGATAGGTGGGCTGGTAAAAAAATACACGAGTTGTGATTATTACATACAAACCAAAGTACAAGATCTGAAAATAAGTTGAATTTTCAACTTTGGTGGGCTACGTAAATTCGATCAGCGATTTTTTTGTGTTGGCACACTCGTTACGAATATAAGTTCATAGTTTCAGATGTTTAGAATGTTTAGTTTATTGGTGAGAGGTATCAAAGTTGTAAGTATTTTATTAGTTCAAACTTCCATTATCTAATATGATATAAAATGATTTGAGAAACCTGAAAAAATCTTTGAAAATTACAACTATATTAAGCAAAAAAAAACCTAAATTACAATGAAATAAAATACAAGGAACAACCAAAAAATCAAAAAAATAAACCATTAACACGAGATGAAAATTAAAAAATTATTAAGAAGAAATGGAAATTAAAAATTAAAAGATTATACCACAGTGGCTTAGTGAATTATTATTATTATTATTATTATTATTCCAAACCTAGTTACTTCACGACATTTCGATTGTTAGTATACACAATCGTCATCGGGTAATAACTGGACTTATTCCTGCGAGATCTGACTATTTATAGGTCATTCGAGTGCTTTCACCTATCCCCTCTTCCCTCTTTCCGCTTCGTTGGTTTTGGCGGGAGCTGACCGTTTGGCGGGAGTTGGTCGTGTTCCGCTTGATAAGAGGTTTCCATATGTTACGTTTCTCTACGCTAGCTTGGCTAAATGTGTTGTTGGACAACATATACGCGGCTTCTTTGAATTTTCTCCTAAGCCAGTGCTCCTCCTTGTGGATGATTTCAGCTTGAGCCCACTTGATGTTATGTTGATAAGTCCAAACATGCTCTGCTATTCCAGATTTGCTGGTTTCTCCTCGCTGTGTGTGTTTCTTGTGCTCAGCAATGCGAACTTTCAATGGCCTCTTATTTTCATCGATGTATGATTCTCCGCAC